>APFE030003308.1:134316-167059 GCA_000404065.3 Pinus taeda
GGTTTTTGTCGTTTCAAATTCGATACTGGAAATAAAACGACGTGTCCTTGATCGCTTTTTACTTTTCAGGTCAAAGACACTAATCATGAAAGTACTCCTTGGTCACAAGATCAAGTGGTTCTCCTAGGTATTATTTTATACTTTTTCGGGCTTAGGAGACACAAATTTATGAAAAAGTCCAATCTCGAGTCTTCTTAAGTTTTTTAGACTCTCTAAAATTGAAAAACGCTGAGTTTCTCCTATACTGGACTCGTTAAAATTTCACAGTAAAGGACCTGTTCTATTACAAACAGGAACAGACCACTCCTTCTTAGGGTTTGAATCAAAACTAAGTTGGATTCATCTGAAGGATGAGCTTATAATCAAGCATATGTTATCCTCCTCAAGCTTGTAAAAAATAAAGAGGTACTTGCCTGAAATGGTGGGGGAAAAGAGAGAAGAATGAGCCTGTTTGATATCCTTTTGTCTTAGAAAAACCTTACTCCCACTCTTGAACAGGACACTTTTTATTCACCTGGGTTGGGAAATCCTTTTCTCACAGTTGATCAAACCACATTGAAATTCTTCAGCCGGGTTCCGGGGATTAACTTTGAGTCATTCATCACCAAGCCATCTGTTGTGTCGTTATGTGTTCAAGAGGTATGTAAACAAAACATTAAACTGCAAAATACCTATCATCCATTTTATCATCCTTGAGTCAGTCCTTACAGCAACATTTCTTCAACTTGAACTATGATTTCGTGTTGTGGGCTTGCTTGCGATGAGTCGCTTTCTATTGACATCAGCACATTATCTAGAGAGTTGACTTAGAAATCGTCAGTACCTTGGAGTCTGCATGCATCAATGGCAGGTTTCTCGCCTTCGACGTCAGTTTTCATCATTGACTTGCGATCGAAGGATTCCATGAAATGTTCGACACCGACTCATTCATTCACATCTCATGGATTGTGCTGGGTACTTTGAGAACCATTGACATTACTGGTGGTCTCTCTTACGCTTGTTAACAGTTTACATCATTGACTGGTAATCAAGTGGTTTCTACCATGTTCGACATCGACTCATTTATTCACATGGCTAGAATCGTACCGATTCGGGAAGTAGAGATTAAGACCCTGGATCTAGTTTCCACCATCCAGGCTGCGAGGAGTTTTGTATTCATTATATTGTAGACCAATTATAAACAGATGGTTGCGTCCATACTGTGTCTACACGAGTCTATGATTATGATGTACTATGAAATCATTCCTGTATCAGAGTAGTAGTTAGTCTGTTAGTTAAAGTTTTTGATCTGAGTATGGGAATGCCTACCTCAGCGATGATATAGTCTTATACATGTATTTTGTGTTGAAAATTGCAGGTTCTGACTGGGCTCTCCACGAGATAATCCTTGAAATGATAAAGTACTTCACCCTTCCTAGATGATATAAAACCCTTATCTATTACAGGCTTCGCACTTTAGGGGGTAATTTGTTACACTGAAATTTGTCACCATGACTATCTGCAGTTAGTATGGCTCCATCAATAGTCATATTATCCTCCTTGTCAAACCTCATACCTCTGCTCTTCATGTCAAACTTCAAAAAGAGAGAAAGTCACTTAAAAACATGTTTATCTCTGGGTACGCAGGTTCTCTCTACCTTGCCTGCGTGTACGCACTCCAAAACACACTGTATGCGTACTTGTACGCTCTGTAAGTCAAGGGATGGGTGCGTACTCCTGTAAAGGTCAAAAGGCGCGAGTTTCATGTTTAAAAAGTTACTTGTGGTCACTTCTAGAGCTTTCTAGAAGAGTGTTTGACGTGTATTGAGCGCCTCCAGATGGTTCATGCATCCCTATGATAGAGGAACTTATCCCATCAAGAGAGGAGCTACCCCATCCAAAAGAGGGGCTTATCCCATTGATGTTGGACTTGATTAACTTCCTCTAGAGCATTATAAATACAGACATTGGGCCAGAGGAGGGGAGGTTGAAAGCTGAACATTCCAAAAGGTAGATGTTGCTGGAATTAGGACTTCCTTGTAGAATCTTGTGAGGAGAGATTCCCATCCTTTCTTGTTTCATTTGGAAGTGGGTGAGCTTATCAAAGTAAAGGAAAACTCTTGCTGGACCCTGGGAGGAACTTGGACAACACCAAGGCTCAGGTTGTAATGGTTTCTTTTGTTTCCTATTAATACAAATAAGTCCATTCTTCTCAACAATTTGTTATTAATGAGTTGTTTCATATACTCCTTGGTCTATATGTTGAATATGTTTTATTTATGAGATATTCAGGTGCTATGTAATCGTTTGATTGTTAGTGAATGCAGGTTTCGAAGTGAAGGAGGAGCTCATCCGGATCGACGAGGCTGGACTACTACAACAGCGTTGGACTACAGGTAGGATTTGAAACACTTGATTTCTCATGTGATAAATGCATGTTTAGAGAAGGATTGCTCTTAATTGTTTTGTTTGTCACTAGAAAGTCTTAGGCTTCTAGGGAGGTTGGTTTTGTCCGCAAGATTAACTCTTTCTGCATGACAATTTTTGAGAAATAATGGAAAACCCTTAGCATCCCAAAACCTAACCCTAGAAGATGAAATGCCAAATTGTGGGCCCTGTTTTAGGTAAGTTGGTACATCAACTTCCCTGGGTTGTAACTTTGGCACCTGATCTTCGTTTGATGTGTACAATAGATCGTTAGAAAGATTAATATGAGCACTAGAACTTTGGGAAGAGAAACATTAGTCCATGGACCCATGTTGCTCCTATATTTCGCGAAAAACGTCGTTTAAGGCCTCAAAATGGCTCCAAAAGTTCAGGACCCCAAAAATTGCTAAAAATAGTAAATTGTGCTACAATTATGAAAATTGCAAAATTGAAAGAGATAGTTGTGGGGGTCCAAGTGGGATAGGTGGGTGGCCACCAACATCCACCTAGATCATTCCTCCCCTCTTAGGAAGCAATGGTCCCCATTGCGTTGAGTTCCTCCATCTCTTGAACTTGGTCCTTTGTGAGTTGTTCTACAATCTTGGATGTGTCCAGTAATGGTGGGAAGCATGGTCGAGGGTGGTACACATTGAACACTTGATGCAGGAAAAGGAATGAGGGAATTTTGTTATCCAAAGAATTGTTTCCCACAACCTTGGTAATGGTGTAAGGACCATGTTGGACTGGTCTGAGCTTTTGATGGGCACTTGTAAGGCATTATTTCTCTAGATGTAACCAGACTCTGTCACCCATCTGAAACTTGTGCGGTACCCCTGTGGATGAGGAGAAGTTGTTTCTGTGTTCTTTCATGACTGTATCTGTCTGCTCTTGCTGCTGCTTGGAGGAACCCTTCAGAGGGTCATAGAGGTGGCAACGATCTTCCCCTTACTTTGGGAGCAAACCAGATAGAAAATGAATTTCCTGGTATGGGAGATGAGCTTCCTAATTTATTAGCAGTGATCAAAGAAGTAGCGCTAGGTGGGGCTACCTTCGATATCCTGTATAATGAATTACACAAAGAAATAATGATAGCGCGAGGTCTTGACTCATACATAGCATGTCACCTCCACAGGTATGGTTGGCCTAATAATACATCACAAGCATCCAAAGGTGCAACATCACACAATACCTCATTTGTGAAGGGCTTGATGCTGTAGGGAAGGTGACACTTCTGGCAAACTCTGAGATCTCGTCCTTCGTGAAGCCACCCGATACTGTACGGTTGTGGGTGTGGTGTAGTCAGTGGGCCCAACCGCTTGACGACCTCTACTGAAATGACGTTATTTTGGTTGCCACTGTCGATAATGAATTGCAGCAGTGAACCCTTCACCCACATATCTAAGTGGAAAAGAGGTTCCCCCTCCTCTGGATATTTGGGCTCATTCTTTTGGATCTTAGTGGTGGCAACAGTGACGATGGGCTCCGCATAAATTATTTGCTTCCCTTTTCCATTCCCCTTGTCGGGTTTCAACTCAGGGTCAGAACATGCATCTAATTTTGAAGCCTTCAACTCGGCCAACATCGACTGCTTGGTCCGACACTCACTCGTGTTGTGAGTGGGGCTCTTATGAAACTCACACCACTTTCGTGTGTCCTTCTTTGAATTCGTGGTGTTTTTATTTTCTTGCAGCTTCAATGGGTTGTCCTAGGTCACCCCGCCTTAGATTTGTCCTTTGGTCTTCAGATTTATAGATCCAAAGTCTTGTTTCTTCTGTTTAGACTTCTACTCGATTTTGATAGCATATCGGTATGTCATGTCGAGCGAGGATATGTTCAGGAACTCCATCTTTTCCTGGATGTATCTGTGAAGGCAGTCGTGATATTTGAGTACTAGATGTAGCTCAGAATATTTGATATCAAACTGTGTGCGAAGGTATGAAAAATGTTGGTGAACTCCAGCACATCTTGGTCCCTTCCCTGCCGCAACGGGGTCCACTTTATGTATTTGTCCTCGTAGCTTTTGACAGGGTAATAATGCTCCTTAATGGCATCCCAGAATGAATTCCAAGTGGGTGCAGCCGAAAATAGTGAGCCTGTACTTTCATCCTTTTGCTCGCAGTAGGTTTCCCACCAATCCTTGATGTGGGGGGCTGCTTTGAGAAGAGTGAAAACGACCTTTTCCCGACTCGAAAATTAATGAACAGAAAAACAACCCTCTAACATATTTAACCATTTATTGATGAAATTTGCATCTATCTGACCCTCGAATATGTGGATTTCAAAATTAACTTGTACCTTAAATGGTGTGGCGTTTCTAGAGTAGTTGTTCGAACCCGATGCATTGCCCCTGGGTAGCTGCTGAAGGATCTAGGAAAAGTTGTCCATCATTGTATTCCTTTGCTACTTGAGGGCTTCTTCAAGCAAGATTTTGCTAGGATCTCCTGCCCCCTCATCTCTCTTTTCATTTTCCATGAGAGGCCGTTGAGATTTGTGAGGCTGGTCTTGCAAAGGTTCGACTAGTTCAAGCCCTAACTCCTTATATCCTAACCTCGTTGGGGACATGCAAAGAAAAATAGAGAAAAAGCAGACCGCTCTAATACCACTGATCTGGAATTAAACAGGAACGCAAAAAATTAAAGAGATAACCATAAGCACAAAGATTCAGTGGAAATAATGATTCATTTCATTAATGTAAAATACTGAAACATGCTTACAAACAGGGATGGAAATAAATATCTAGGGCGATGGTATCTTATCTCTGAGAAACGATGTGATGGCTACATGCCTTTGAGCTATGTTACAATGAGGCGCGAAGGCCTATTTATTGTTGAGAAACAATGGGAAACCCTTAACATCCCAAAACCTAACCCTATAAGATGAAACACCGAATTGTGGGCCCCGTTTTGGGTAAGTTGGTACATCAACTTCCCCGAGTCATAACTTTGGCACCTGATCTTTGTTTGACACGTACAATAGCTCGTTAGAAAGATCAATCTGAGCAGTACAAATTTAGGAAGAGAAACATGGGTCCATGAACCCATGTTACTCCTAGATTTCCCAAAAAACATCATTTAGGGCCTTAAAAAGGCTCCGAAAGTTTAGGAGCCAAAAAACTGCTAAAAATAGTAAATTGTACTACAATTACAGAAATTGAAAAACTGAAAGAGATAGTTGTGGGGGTCCAAGTGGGATAGGTGGGTGGCCACCAACATCCACCTGGATAATTACTGCCCCCTTAGGAAGCAATGGTCCCCATTGCGTTGAGTTCCTCCATCTGTTGAACTTAGTCCTTGGTGAGCTTTTCTACAATCTTGGATGTGTCCAGTAATGGTGGGAAGCATGGTCGAGCATGGTACACATTGAACAATTGGTGCATGCAAAGGAATGAGGGAATGTTGTGCTCCAAATAATTGTTTCCCACAACCTTGGTAATGGTGTAAGGACCATGTTGGAGTGGTCTAAGCTTCTGATGGGATCTTGTAAGGTGTTCTTTCTATAGATGTAACCAAAATCTATCACCCATATGAAACTTCTGCGGTACCCATGTGGGTGAGGAGAAGTTGTTCCTGTGTTCTTTCATGACCATATCCCTCTACTATTGTTGCTGCGTGGAGGAACCCTTCCTGGGGGTCATGGATGTGGTGACGATCTTCGCCTTACTTTGGGAGAAATCTAGATAGAAAGCGAATTTTCTGGTTTGGGAGATGAGCTTGCTGCATTTCTTAATAGTGATCAAAGAAGTGGCAGTAGGTGGGGCTACCTCTGGTATCCTGTATAATGATTTACAGAAAGAAATAATGACAACGCGAGGCCTTGACTCATACACAGCATGTCACCTCCACAAGTATGGCTTGCCTAATAATACATCAAAAACATCCAGAGGTACAACATAACACAATACCTCATTTGTGAAGGGCTTGATGCTGTAGGGAAGGTGACACTGCTGGTGAACTATGAGATCTTGTCCTTTATGAAGCCACCCGATACTATATGGTTGTGGGTGTGGTGTATTTGGTAGGCCCAACTGCTTCATGGCCTCTATTGAAATGAGGTTCTTTTGGCTGCTACTATCGACAATGAATTGCATCGGAGAACCGTTCAACCACATTTGTGAGTGGAAAAGACGTTCCCCCTCCTCTAGATCTTCAGGCTCATTCTTTTGGATCTTGGCAGTAACAACAGTGACACTAGGCTCTGCATCAATGATCTGATTCCCTTTTCCATTCCACTTGTCGGGTTCTGACTCAGGGTTGGAATATGTATCTAATTCTGAAGCCTTCAACTCAGCCAACAATGACTGCTTGGTTCGACACTCTCTTGTGTTGTGAGTGGGGCTCTTGTCGAACTCACACCACTTTCCTGTGTCCTTCTTTGACTTCGTGGTGTTTTTATTTTCCTACAGCTTCAATGGGTTGTCTTGGGTCACCTCACTTGGGCTTTGTCCTTTGGTCTTCAAATTTGCAGATCCAAAGTCTCGCTTCTTCTGTTTAAACTTTTGCTCAATTTTGACAGTATATCGGTACGCCATGTCGAGTGAGGAGATGTTCAAGAACTCCATCTCTTCCTGGATGTATCTTTGTAGGTAGCCGCGATATTTGAGTACTAGATGTAGCTCAGAATATTTGTATCCAACCATGTGCGAAGGGAATGAAAAATGTTGGTGAACTCTGGCATGTCTTGGTCCCTTCCCTGCCGCAATGTGGTTCACTTTATGTATTTTTCCTCGTAGCTTTTGACAGGGTAACACTACTCCTTAATGGCATCCTGGAATGAATTCCAAGTGGGTGTGGCTGAAAATTCTGAGCCTGTACTTTCATCCTTTTGCTCGCAGTAGGTTTCCCACCAGTCCTTGACATGGGGGGCTAATTTGAGAAGAGTGAAAACAAACTTTTTCTGACTCGAAAATTCATGAACAGAAAAATAACCCTCTATCAGATTTAACCATTTATCGATGGCATCTACATCTATCTGACCCTTAAATATGGGGATTTCAAAATTAACTTGTACCTTAAACGGTGTGGCATTTCCAGAGTAGTTGTTGGAAGCCGATGCATTGCCACTGAGTAGCCGTTGAAGGATTTGGGAAAATTTTTCCATCATCGTGTTCCTTTGCCACTCAAGGGCTTCTTCGAGAAAGATTTTGATAGGATCCCCTGCCCCCTCATCTTTCTTTTCATTTTCCATGGGAGGCCATCGGATTTGTGAGGTTGGTCTCGCAAAGGTTCGACCAATTCAAGCCCTAACTCCTTATATCCCACCCTCGTTGGGGATATGCAAAGGAAAATAGAGAAAAAGTAGATCGCTCTGATACCACTGATTTTGATTTAAACAGGAATGCAACAAATTACAGAGATAACCATAAACACAAAGATGCAACGAAAATAATGCTTCATTTCATTAATGTAAAATACGGAAATATGCTTACAAACAGAGATGGAAATAAACAACTAGGATGATGGTAGCTTATCTTTGAGGAGAGATGTGGTGGCTACATGCCTCTGAATTGTGTTATAATGAGGCTTGAAGGCCTATTTATTGTTGAGAAACAATAAAAAACCTTTAACATCCCAAAACCTAACCCAAGAAGATGAAATGCTAAATTGTGGGCCCTGTTTTGGGTAAGTTGGTACATCAGCTTCTCGGGGTCATATCTTTGGCACCCGATCTTCATTTGATGCATACAATAGCTCGTTAGAAATATCAATCCAAGCACTACAACTTTGGGAAGAGAAACATTGGTCCATGGACACATGTTGCTCCTAGAGTTCCCAAAAAAACGTCGGTTAGGGCCTCAAAATGGCTCCAAAAGTTCAGGACCCAAAAAACTACTAAAAATAGTAAATTGTGCTACAATTACGGAAACTGAAAAACTGAAAGAGATATATTTGGGAGTCCATGTGGGATAGGTGGGTGGCCACCAACATCCACCTAGATCAATTCTTCTTTGTTCATCTTCTTAATTGTTTCTCTTCTTAATTTAATCCAAGTGTTTATGTGCATTCCAACTAGTTGGTTGCTCATTGTTAGAGGTAGAGCTAATTTGACTGGGACTGGATTCCACCATAGGAATGTGTGCATGAAGCTTACCTAAAGAGAAAATTTCCTGATGTACAATTTCTTCTCTTAAAGGCGTCTATAAATTTTACTGAGAAGAGACCTCGTTGTTACCTTCCTCATCGTATTCAAGCTTTCACCTTTTCTTCTCACGGGAGAAAGGATTTTCTCCATCAATCTCCATTAATGATGGAATTTCTGATTGATAATGCAGTAATTTCTAAACAAAGGCTTAAAAACAAAATATTCCAAAGAGGAAATAAAGTTGAAAGAATATAATAATAAAATTTTATATACATAAGATTACATATTCGAATTCACCAAATGTTAGTACTCTGACCTATTAAGATTAGGTACATGGAGAAGACCCTCGACCATTATTCAGCCGATTTTGAGAGCAATGGTGGGTAATCGCAGTTCCTCAACAATTATTTAGCAAGCTTTGAGAGCAATGATAGCTCCAAGGGAATGGTTGGCAAGAGCAACATTCTAAGCCTTGTATTCCCTTACTGCAAAGCGTATTCCCTTACTACAGAGCTTTGTCAAGACGAGAGACCGTGTTTATCAATCAAACGATGAAATTGAAATCATGGGGGAGGTCAGAGGATGTTTGCATGTGAATGACGATGACGATGGCCATAAAGACGTGATTGTACATGACAATTCCCATATCCCATACTCAAAAACCCTAAAGCTCCAAACACGAAGCAAAGGACCTATGCTCAGTAGGTTATGAACATCTCAAGACTATTACTTGCAACCACTTTTACCTATATGATGATCAAATGACTTAACATACTTCAATTGTCTAATATATCATCCAAAGGTGGAAAGTAATGATAGGTAGACAAGAGGGAAGTTCTTCTCAAAGGGGATTTGAACGCCTTACGACGTAAGAATATTTTAACTATGAAATAAATTATGGATTTTAGGGCATGTGGTATTGATAATCCATGACATTTGGCCCATGGTACTCTACCAAAGTCTATTTACAAGTTATGAATCCCCGTGATAAAATGAAGTGAATTTCATTGTAAAAAACCTTAGTATATATGTTTAACTCATATAATATTTTTTTTAAATTATTTATAATAATAATAATTTAAAATAAAATTATAATTTATTTTATTTTTATGATCATTTTAAATATTGCCAATGCTAAATGTATTATGATGTAAATGTTTTAATTCCTATGAACATTTACAAACCATACAAACGGGTTATTATATGGTTATACCAATTTTTTTTTGGAAATGGCTAACTTCATAAGGGTTTTGCATTTATGTGATATGTGGTTGATTCTGACCACTACCATCATTAACTAATAAGCATATAAAGTTGGTCAATAGTTTGAACTAACAATAGCAGACAATGCCTTAACAATACACTTTTCCAACTCATTACACTCTGAACAATTTTTACGTGTCTATATATTATATATATAATATATATATATATAAATATATATATATATATTAAAAATAACAACAAAGAAAATTAAAACACTTTCTTAGAGAGAGTGTCAAATATTTAAACTAGAAGGCCACTGACTATGCATGCTTTAGTATTTTTTTTAACCATAGGTAATTTATTGGAGTAATGGGGTGAGGCCGAAGATGAAACCTCCACTATACCACCAAGACTAAAAGTGTTCACTTTCACTTCAAAGTGTTTTTTTTTATATACACACATGCACATTAGGTGTAAACTAATTGGTTTGTGTGGGGTTTAGTTCTCACCAAGTCTTACTTTTAGAATTCAAGGGGAGGGGTTGCGAATTTGAGCCCCTTTTGGGGAAATGGGCATCCAAGCTTCATAGAGCTTTGAACAATCATTTTCTCCTCAATGGACATATATTCAAATTATAAAACTATATAGATAAAAGAATGTTTTTCCTTCTAAATAGATATAAAAGAGAATGTGTTTCCTCTTAAATAAACACATGTAAAATCTTTAGTAATTAACTTTGAATATATGAAGATAAACCT
Source organism: Pinus taeda (assembly GCA_000404065.3). Taxonomy (NCBI): domain Eukaryota; kingdom Viridiplantae; phylum Streptophyta; class Pinopsida; order Pinales; family Pinaceae; genus Pinus; species Pinus taeda. Next base: position 144,765 of record APFE030003308.1, read on the forward strand.
CTTTACTCATAAACGAGGATATTATACAACAATTTAATATCTAGTTAGTCTTAGGGAAACAATTTGATATTTAGTTTAGTCTTAACTCTAAGACAGATTATATATATAAATAAAATGTAAAATTTAAAATTAAATTTAATATAATTGAATTAATACTTTTATTTTTTTATAATTCAACAAAGTTAAAAAAATGGTAATCTTTTAATACATATAATTAATAAGAATAAAATAATTTTATTTTAACTTCGGATCTATATTGATTGGAGTTGTCTTTATTGAAATTTTTTGGACTTTGTGGGTTTCACTTGAAATCTTGATTTGTGTTATTTAAATTGGTTTTTTTACTATATATATCTAAGACACTTAGTGAAGGGTTACTAATCAAACTTGTGATTTCAATAAATTCTTTCTTAATTTTAGAGAAATTAGACTAGAAAAACCCACAAAAAAAACTTCTAAAAATTATCACTAAAAACAATTCAATATTCATTTATATATAACCATATATAATATTAACTCAATTAAATACTTACTTAAGAGATGAAATTTAACACGTTATTATTATCACACGTCTCTTCACTTATTATTATCACATATCAGTCCCTAATCAAAGTCATCAACATGCAACCTGTTTTAGAAGTGTCATTCATGACAATTCAATCATGCTTCATGACAGACTATTTATTATTTCAACTTTGACGATGTTAATGACCATTCATATTATTTCAACTTTGACGATGTTAATGACCATTCATATGTACATATTAAATGAAATTAACACTTAATTAATTTATAGTATTTAATTTATTGATTAAAATAATATTTAATTAATTTATAATATTTTGGAATTTCTTTAGTGAAATCTTTTTGGTTTTCATATAGAGTAATTCTTTAGAAAAATTTAAAGTGAATTTTTTATTTTCCCAAAAATCACACTAAAAACCACCACTAGTAACATTGTAGTTACTGATTAAATGTGAGACATGTGAGACGTGATCATGAGAGGACTACTTGAAATTAACCACCCACACAAACTCATTAACTATCCTTATGCACCATAACAGACTCATGAATGTTGCAGCAGAAAACATGGAGTGCATTGAATCCGAGAACATTTCAGATCAGATCAATAAGCATCGATATCCTCTGAATCCAATATTTATGACTACCATATAGTGCATAGAGCTTACATATACTCACCACTGTGAAGCCATTGTATCTTTCATATTTGGATAGCTCTGGACAAAGGCTCTGTAATCTGTCCAAGGTGTTTTACCTGATTTCTTAGCAATGGGGAAATATATTGTGTTTGTGTTCATGTTAACTCTGCTTCTTATCCTTCTGCAAGATGGAGGTGGCTTGAAGTTGGAAATGAAGCTGATCCACCGTCATTCCATACATAGTCCCCTGTACAACCACTTCCCTAGTAGGCACCTCGCCATTCGAGCGTTCATAGGCCTTCACTCCTTCATAATAATATCCCATCATTGTGTGCCTTACAATTCCAATTCCAATAGTTTGGCTCGTGTAGCCCCTCTAGTAGGTTCGAATTTGGCACCTAATATACCAGTAGCCTCTGGTGCAACTCTGGGAACGACTCTTTATTTCGTAGAGCTCTATGTTGGAACTCTGCCTCAAAAAATCCTGCCTATAGCAGATACCGGCAACGATCTTATTTAGGTGAACTGTAATCCCTGACAGAATTGCAGCTTTTTCAATCCAGACAGATCTTCATCTTTATCATACTTACCTTGTTATTCTAGAGAATGCTCTGCCCTTTCTTCCCCGATATCATGTACTATTAACCCTAAAATGGCATGCAAATATACCCAGAGTTATAGGGATGACTCCTTCTCCACAGGTTCATATATCTATGATACAATTACATTGAGTTCAACATCTGGGAGGACACTGAAGGCAGAGAATGTGTTGATGGGATGCGCAATGGAGAACCAAGGCCGCAGAGAGGCCACATCAAGAGGCGTGTTGGGTTTAGGTCAAGGACCTAATTCATTTGCAGCATAAACAACGAGATTATATGGAGGTAAATTCTCTTACTACCTAAGAGACTATTTAGAGCCCACCACTGTGAAGAGCTCTCTGGTATTTGGAGACATCATAGAAGAATCAGGCTCCTCACTATTGAGAGGGCCAATTCAATATACTCCAATTATGCAAGGCAGAGCATCATTCTATTATGTGGGTATTGAAGAAATTGTCATAAATGGAGAGAAACTTCCTATACCCAGCAATGTTTGGGAGCTGGATGAATTTGGCAACTGGGGCACAATAATAGATTCCAGGACTTCTGTCACCTATTTGCCAGAGGAGGCCTATAAAAGAACACTGGAGACCATGAATGTGACAATTACATATCCGATGGCTACAATGTTGTCTCCACAGCAATTTGATCTCTGCTTCAACACTGCGTGTAATGCCTCCGATGTTGTATGACGGTTGGGCGCTGGGCGACCAGGCGCGCGCACACGACGAGCGTGCAGAAGGTGCAACGGGCGGGTGTGCGACCGACGATGGAGCGACCAAACGAGCGTATGACGGAACATGCGACGAAGGTTGTGCGAGCGTGTGGAAAATGACTAAGGCATGGAGGGAGTTTATACCCTTGTGTAGAGCATTTGCGATGATGGGGTGGCCGACCTACAATGAGGGCGTGTGGCTGACTTGATGAGCACCCAAGTGTTGCGTTGAAGGGGTGTGTTGGCGGTCGGCTGGGAAGCCCACCCACACCCAACGAAGGGTATATACATGCGATGGAGGAGCATTCTAAAATCATTCAAGAAACTCATTCGAACAAGGCAACTTCGCAGACGAGGTGCAGGTCGAAGTGCACATTAGGAACAAGGGATGAGCACATAGCTCATGCGCTTAAGGTTGGACTTGTGCATGGGTTTGACACGCACTTGGTGAAATTCGAAGGTTTGGCAAGGTGTGTTGTGGGTTGATTGAAGTACCGGTTTTTGTCAAGACTTGATGGGGAGTCTTGGTAGCTCGGGTGAGCACCCGCCCACCGTGCAAGGTGTGCACAAAGGTGTGTAAAGGTAGTTTTGCCGTGATTGTAAATTGGCTAAATACAGACTTGGATTTTTCCAAGAATACTTGTAAAAGCTTGTATTGCTAAAAGATTGATTAATACATATATTGTTGGGCGGACTCATTGTTCAGGGAGTTGCCCCTCCCCTTTATACTGTGCAATTGTTGTGTCGTTTATAATTGTTGTTGATAATGAATAAAGTATGGGTGTTCATTGGTATAAAGGATAACTAATTATACTTGATTGAGAATCACAAACTAAGTAGGAGAAAGTGAATTAGACGTAGTCCATGTGCACGAGTATTGTTAAAAAGAAAGTGTTCGGTGGTGCCGCACCTCGCCGGCACGGTTGAAAGACTACCGTAGGCTTAGGGGCATGACAGTTGGTATCAGAGCTAGTCTGAAGACTTGGAGGAATCTTGCAAGGGTTGGGTGAAACAAGTGTACTCACACACTTGGAAGAAGTATGACGACAGGTACTTGCAGGTGAAGGAAGTGGTTTCACACTCAAGTGGAACAAGGACTGGTTCATTGTGCAGGGACCGAGGAGAAGATTGAAAGACAAGATGGTGGATGAACCTACAACAGGTGAGTCTATCCATGGTCTAGGTGAAGTCTTATGGTACGAAGTGTTGGAACAAATGGGTCGATGGAGTTCTAACTTGGTTGCGATGAAGGCTGAGAACATGAAGGTTCGGGAAAGCTATTTGGAACTAAGGAAGGAACTTGAAGAACTCAAGATCCAATGCGGAAGTACGACAAATGTTGAACTCAAGGAACTTGATGAGGAGATCTGACGAAGTGGTCTTGATCTTCAAGAGCTTTTTGATGAAAGAGCCCGCTTAAGGAAGAAAAGTGCCATGGTGGAGACCGAAATCAAGCAGATTGAGGAGGAGATAAAGAAGAAGCTTCTTGGTAAGAAGGTTGTTGTGATTGAGCAGGAAGAGCTCGACTACATTGACAGGCTGGGGACTTACTACCGTGACAATCTAGACGAGGTTCGGAAGCTTAGTTCCATGAGAGTAGTCAATGGACACTTGGTTGGTGCACTTAAGCAGGGGTCGATGAAGGAAAAGCTTGAGGGAGATCAAGCTATACCAGGATCGAGTTGCCTAGATGAGCCAAGCAAGGAAGTAAGGTACCTTATAAAGGAAGTCAAGTTGGACCATGAGCCAATTGACACTTCTGAGGCCGAATTCTTGAAGAAGGTTGCTGATATAAGACATAAGACAAAGAGGACAGAAGGAGGTGATGCCTTGAAGCTGAGTTTTGTGCAGGTGACCATGAAGGGCAAGAGATTTGCAGCTTTGGTCGATACAGGAGCTACTCATAGCTTCTTGAGTAGGAAGGCAGCAAAGTCTTTTGGGAAGAAAGCAAAGATGGAGAGTGAATTGAGTGCTTTCAAAGCAAACAACTCTACCATGAAAGCTGTTGTTGGTGTGATGAAGGACACTCAGGTGAGAGTGGGATCGTGGTTTGGAAAGTTGGACTTGAGGGTTGTGGACATGGATGATCATTCTATGGTGCTAGGGCAAGATTTCATGAAGCTTGCACAAGCCATATCGATGATGGACCGGGACATTCTCTTGATCACAAATGAGGGGAGAACCATGATGGTACCGATGAATAGAAGGAGTTGCTTAGGGTATAGACTGAGGATGAATTCTATGACTTTGTATCCCAAAGATCCGAATGTAAAACATGAGGATGTGGAGCAAAGAGGACTTGGGAGTATGGCTCAAACAATGAAGGAAGGGAAGTTGATTGACTTCGTTGCAAGAGTGAGGAAGAATGAGGCAAGTGGGAAGGCAGTCTCACGAACCTTGGGACACTTGACAGAGACATCTTCCACTGATGATCTTCACAATGGAGTTGTGAAAGAAGGGAGTCCAAGTACTACTTCAGAGGCAGTGGTTGATGAGGATTATGAGGGTAGAGATCCTGCTGGCATAGTGGACTTTTGTAGGTATGCTATGGGCATATACGACTTTCAGTTGACAAAGGACAAGCTCAAGGAGCTTGGATGTACATGTGAGGAGATTGAGGCTGTGCATAGATACTTAAGGACACAACATCAATCTGACACATGGGTGGATGAGAGTCAGGGAGGAAACTTCCTGGCCCTCCTTTCTCTATAGATGACCTTGGAGATAGGTTGGTGGTGCGGCCTTGGTAGGGAGGAACCACATCAACTTTACAAGGGGCCTTGGAAGGAGGCTTCTTTATGACAGATTGCACACTTGGGTGCAGATGGCCAAATGTTGGGATGGAGTCTACATGAGTTGGACATCATGGACAACTAGTGTCATGGACATCAGGTTGGAGACATGGAGCATGACAGTTATGCAGAGACATTATGTGGGAGCATGAGTAGATGTGTCATTCATGGACATTCTATGGGGTATGCCAAAGCAAAGGATGTTGTGCAGATGTTGTTATGACATGGAGATATATGAGCTAGTGGAGAGGTTGTACACTCTTGTGCAACTAAGCCATGGCTTGAACATGTTGCAGATGGGATGGAGTTTCCATGGACCTGAGCATGGGTTTTGGACAGATTCTTGATGAGTCCGAGATGTAGCAAGAAGTCAGGGAAAGATTGATGGTGATATAAGGATGTGCATTCTTGTGGTTTGGGCATATGGTTGGATTAGCTACCCAACTAGTTCGAGTCATGAGGGGTACCAATGTGCAGAGGTGTGCTCGTATCAGGATGGACCCGAGGAGGAGACTACATGAGGAGGACACATGATGGTTGACACATTGTTGCAGTGGACATGTAGCCTCGATGGAGGGACTAGCCTTCCATTGATGGAGAGAAACATGTGGAGATTGTGGCAGGGTGGTCGATGATCATGGATTGAGATGAGTTCCGATGTATGACATACTGGTGGGATGTGTACCTTGGTATGGTTATCTTGGTGACAGTTGGTTGCTGAGGTGAGACATGGTGGAGATGGAGTTCTACATATGTTGCAGGGATGTTGGACATATGTGGAGGAGCTGACATCATGGATATTGATTCTTGGAGGATGGTATGTTTTCGAGGATGACAATGAGTTCAGGTGGAGGAGGATGTAACGCCTCCGATGTTATGTGATGGTTGGGCACCGGGTGACCAGGCGCGCGCACACGACGGGCGTGCGGAAGGTGCGATGGGCAGGTGTGCGACCGACGGTGGAGCGACCAAACGAGCGTGCGATGGAACATGCGACGAAGGTTGTGCGAGCGTGTGGAAAATGACTAAGGCATGGAGCAAGTTTATACCCTTGTGTAGAGCGTTTGTGGTGATGGGGTGGCTGACCTACGATGAGGGGGTGTGGCCGACTTGATGAGCGCCCAAGCGTTGCGTTGAAGGGGTGTGTGGGTGGTCGGCTGGGCAGCCCACCCACACCCAACGAAGGGTATATACATGCGATGGAGGAGCGTTCAAAAAGCATTCAAGAAACTCATTCTAACAAGGCAACTTCGCATAGGAGGTGTAGGTCAAAGTGCGCATTAGGAACAAGGGATGACCGCATAGCTCATGCGCTTAAGGTTGGACTTGTGCATGGGTTTGACATGCACTTGGTGAAAGTCGAAGGTTTGGCAAGGTGTGCCATGGGTTGATTGAAGTACCGGTTTGTGTCAAGACTTGACGGGGTGTCTTGGTAGCTTGGGTGAGCACCCGCCCACCGTGCAAGGTGTGCACAAAGGTGTGTAAAGGAAGTTTTGCCGTGATTGTAAATTGGCTAAGTATAGACTTGGATTTTGCCAAGAATACTTGTAAAAGCTTGTATTGCTGAAATATTGATTAATACATATATTGTTGGGCGGACTCATTGTTCAGGGAGTTGCCCCTCCCCTTTATACGGTGCAATTGTTGTGTCGTTTATAATTGTTGTTGATAATGAATAAAGTATTGGTGTTCATTGGTATAAAGGATAACTAATTATACTTGGTTGAGAATCACAAACTAAGTAGGAGAAAGTGAATTAGGCGTAGTCCATGTGCACGAGTATTGTTAAAAAGAAAGTGTTCGGTGGTGCCGCACCTCGCCGGCACGGTTGAAAGACTACCGTAGGGTTGGGGGTGTGACACTGCGGGTATGAATGAGTTGGAGTTTCCTAAATTGTCAATTGCTTTTGAAGGAGGCAAAACATTTAGACCGCCGACAGAGAATTATATCCTACAGATCGAGTACGGTGTGAGATGCATGGGGTCAGACCCATTACAGAACCAGCGCAAGTATTATTGGGAATCTACTGCAGCAAAATTTCTTCGTTTAGTACGACGTGCAGCAATCTCTTCTTGGGTTTGCTCCTGCTAACTGTTCAGTTCATTAATGAAGGTGAACTTTAATTGCTTATTTTTGGTCTGAGTTATTGAGTCCGCATTTAGCCTGAATTATCTTATTTCTAATAAATGCATTTTAGTTTCCAATCAAATGTATTGAACGGCATTAGTAGCTGTTTCAATCTGGCCATCTTATGACTGGAAATAAACGAGAAGCTAAGTACATGAATTACTAGTCACAATTCTGTTGCCTAGCCTAATTCGGTAGGTTTCCAATTTTTTTGTTTTTTCCATGGATGACTTTTAGTGCCATGTTGGTGCCGGATATTCTTGTATCTCCCATTAATGAAGTCGCCACTCCTTTAGAGAAATTTGACAAAGCTACATATGACCATCATGAATGATGGTGCTTTGATCAGCTGTGATGTAATTAATTTCTTTGCTAATAATTTAATTGCGGAGATTCTTTGGTTAAATGGAAATGACTTTTCCCCATATTTTGGTTTTCAAAATTTTCATGGAGTGAGCATCATCTTTGTTATAATTGATTTATCAGAAATACATTTATTTTACATTTATTTCCATCACAGTATTTCTTAAAATATCCAATTTTATGAAATTCCGGTGAAATTGAAATAAATTACTTAAAAAACAGTAAACTTAATCACATTTATCATTATTATAAATAAGATTATAAAATTAAACCACTCTCTATAAGATTAAAATTAATATAGTTGAATAATAAATTTAAAAAACAAAGTCATTCTAGCTACTCAAAAATTGAAATGCACATTTAGTATATGTAGTCTCAAATTTAGTAGGAGTATGATATATTAGTCCAATTAATGTTTAAAACTTGGATTGGTCTATTGTAATCTCAAATACGTACCTTAAATGAGATCCCCTACAATTAAGTAAAAACAGGTACATGTTTCATTGGCCAGACCTTTTATATCAGTGTGGATTCCAATAAATTTGCAAATTATATAGGACTAGTATTATAGTTATATAAATTTAATTTAATAGCTAGTAAATCCATATAAATATCAAGTATAGTCACCAGTAAAATAGGATACATTTCAAATTACCAAATTAAATATTTTTATAAAAATAAACTAAATGATAACGTTATTTTATTTTAATATTAGTTTAAAAAAAATAATATGAATTAAAAAAATATATTTAGAAAAAAAACATGTTACAAGAAAAATATCTTAAAATAACAATAAACAGTAAAAATTCAAAGTCATAAATAAAAATGAATGGAAATAAAATTTTAATCACATAAACATAACATTTTTTTAATTAAATTTAACATAAAATAAACATAATTACCTCTAATACAAATCTCAAACCAAAAAAATGAATAATACACCTATTGCATCAAAATCTTTAAATTTTTTGAGTTATCTAAGCTATTTTCAACTATAGCTATTTTTAATTATTATTATTAAAACACGATCACTCAAAATATCCTAAAAGAAATTTCGTTGTTCCAAAATTAAAATACCATATAATTTTAATTATAAAAATAAAATTATAATATCAAATGTATTTGTCTTTGTTTCATAAAATTTATGATACATATCGGCGTGGAGTATGCCATAAAATTGTTTCTACTTGGTTAAGAGCTTATCTTCCTCGGACATACGGAAACAGGTTAACGGCCCAAGACCCAGAGGCATCTTGCATGAGTGGGAAGCCTACTCCCTTACAGACTACCAACGGGTTATTCCAGGTGGGGTGGTTTTCCTTGATAACAATGATGAGTCAAACTGACATTTGCAGATAGCAGCCAGAAATGGCTATCCTCACTGTTGGTTTGACACCTGAATTTGATAGGTTTTGCCACCTTCGAAAAAAAAAACTTACCATACATATATAATTTTTTCCATATATCACCAACAAAAACTCCATTAATGTTGACAATACACAACTCTTTTTTAATTTTATATTATCATTTTCTTTGTTATTCAGATTCATGGATTTCTTTTAGTGTTATCGAACATGAAACTCTTGTGATTGTATTAGAGGAATCAACTTATACAAGATAAGTTGATACTTAATCTTATGGTTTGGGATTTGATCATGAAAACTAGGGTTTGAAAGGTTAGTATACTTAATAAATAAATAGTATAGTGATCTTAAGTCAGGATTTGATAATAAAAATGGGGGTTTGAAAGGTTAATATATTTAATGATAGTATAATGACTTTAAGTGAACTTTAAATAGTACTTGTTTCTTTAAATTTCGAGAAATTTTATGTTAATATGATTGTAAATATTCTTTTGAGGGCATAGATTAAAGTAAAGATTGGGTGTGTAGCATATGCATGGCTAAAAGGGGTATATATTAATTGAGGAAATTCCAAAATTTTATCAAAAATCTTAATTATTTAACCCAAATGTGGTAGTGTAGTTGGGTACACTTATTATGTGGTAGTGTAGTCAGGTACACTCATTATTAAAGAGATCACCATATTATTAAACAAAAAGAACAAGGTTTTTTAGCACATCATTGGATGTAGATAGGTCTCATGGAGAAGTGCTTGTCCTGTTTGAAAGTAAAGTAAAGGAAACCTTTTTTCAAGGTTGAGGTAACCATGCAAACCCACTCATACGGATCTGACACTTCTTTCACTCAAACACAACTTCGATACTTCTTTTATTGAAGCTATAATTGAGGGGAAGTTTATCCAGAATGTAACCTAATGAGGTACTACACTTCATTCTATCAGAAAACAAAAAAAAAACAAAAGAATATTGATGAAGATTATTTCAATAAAATTTTTATTAAGAGATAGCCATATTGTCAAAAGTCTTTGGAACAAAATTTTCAATAACAATTTTATTAAGAGGCAACCACATTGTCAAAAATATTTGTAACATTTTTTTTTGGAATCTTTGTGGAACGATGGCTTTTGTTAGAGAAAAATCACACACATCTTATGCAAATGATGTAAGATCCACTAACCAAAGAACAATGGTAAAGAGTATGTGAAGTGATATAATTACGAATCAAATAACCAACAAAATCAACCAAGATATGCATGTGTGCTTTCTTTTCTTTCTTTTTTTGTTTTATTTTCCTATGTAACTTGAATCCCAATGGAATCATGAATATAATGAATGATAAAAAAATGGACAAATTGCCAATTCTAAGAGTTATGTATGCATTGTTTCAACAAGTAGCTTGTCACTTTAGGAAATCCTCCCCAATTCCATTGGTAGGTCTCCCCAAATTGATCTTTCATTTTGCATAAACTAGGACAAGGACTTGATATAATAAAATATGAAATCCCCCTCTCATTCTTCTCTCTTGGAATCATATCCACCCATTATTTTCTTCCCCATTGTGAGATAACTAGAGATGCATTTTTGTTAATAAATTTATTTTACATCAATTAATCTACTTGTCCCTTAACCATGATATTAAGATCACAACCTAAATCACGTATATAAATTACATTACATTTTGAAGGATTTAAACCATTTTTTTCATCATTCCATGTTGTTGCACTTTATTTACATTTTTACTTCTTGGAAATTTTTTCTTATTTTATATTTTCCATCTTTAGAATTTTCTTTCAAGGTCTATATACTATTTTCAATTCCTTAGAACTATATTTCAATATCTTAAAAAATACATGGGTTTAGATGGGTTATCGGAAATCATTTCTCTTGCTTATGCGATAATTCTATGTCCCGCTAGCCTGGTTTGTCATCTTATTGAGGGTTATGCTCTAGTGACATGGACTATGGGCAGGGGGTGGGGAGGCGAATGAGCTGGAATACACATCCCGCCATGGTTCCAACCCCATATTAATAGGAAATTGAATCTCGTTGTCTTTTTTATTTTTTCTCTTGACTTTCCCTCCTCTCGCATCTAGTTTAAATGTTTATCATATCTCCACATCATGTCATATATATATATATAGAGCTATGGTTAATTTTTCAAGGTTCTCATCGTTTGCATGCATCCATTCATTCTGTTTGTATTACATCTCTACATGTGCATTTTACACACACTTGGAGAATATTCGAATTTTGCATTTAAAGTTTTTATATTGACCTTCGATAACTCTTGGCTTAATCTTGGGGTTGTCATGCTTCTATACCCGTTCCTTCTCCCTAACCATTAAAGTATATAAGGATATTATTTCTATTATATTAGTTTTGAAGGGTTTACCCAATGTCGAGTATTATAGTTGTTTCTTAATGGAGGCCATAACATCATACATCATACCTAAGCGAAATATGGACACGACACAACAAATTTTCACCTTGCGTAGTTGGTTTCACATTTTTATGTTTGAGTTAGTTACTTTATTATTCAAATGCATCACTGTACACACCTCATCCCTGCTACAATGTGATGATAGTCACGTGATAGGTGAAGTGACCTTGGTGGTATGTTTAACACTACCTGGGTTATGATCCATGGCAACGATTCCTCGTGTGGGATTCGATTGTGGGACCTACCCCTCCTAACCCTAAAACCACCCTAATACCTTTCTTTCTATTTCGCCATCGCTTCTTGTTGCCACCACGCTGAGGGGAGGGTTTTACAGGCCTTGGTGTGAACCTTAATGAATCCAAATTACCCTCTTTGCTCCACTTAATCCATTCTTGCAAATTCCATTTGGTCTGTAGAATTCCTCTAACATTTCATTTTCCCATCCACTCGTTCTTTCTTTCACTTATCGGCTCACGAAATGTTTTTCACTTCAAATTTCCCTACAACAATATCATAATATCTCTCAGGAACGATTATTTAGTGTATTGTATCATTCCTTTGGAAATATTTATCTCGTGGTGATGTTAGCTTTAATAGAGCACATATTTGCAAGTATTTGTGTATTTTTTTCAATGATTCATTTTTTCTTGTTAATTACCCTTACTCTAAATACAAGGTTCTTTTGGTTGATTGCATGGTTTATTTAGTTGCAAAGACGCGAGATCACAATACCCTTCATTTGTGGTGTTTGATGCTATGTCATCACCAACAAAGGCTCTACCTAGGTCATCAACGGAGACCCCATGTGAACGCCTGGTGCTCGCAAGTAACCTCACCCGATTCCTTTGTTGGTTTCTTGCAAGCAATTTGTTATAGGGAGATTGGTTCTTAAGTCTCATATTGACTCTGTTTTTCTTAACTCGATATTTTTCAACGGTGGTCTAAGACCCCTCCTTGGATTTCCTCCAACAAGTTATAGGTGTCATTCATTTCTACATCACTTGGTAATATTTGCCTCACAGTATTTGATTATTTCATTTCTCTTCTTTGGGTTTTTCTCTTAATTATTTTCTCATATTTTTGTTGGTGCCATTAGTGTGCAGGTACCTAGGACTTCATAGATTTTGGTTTGAAGTGGTCATTTTCAAACTTTGTTCCTCTCTTTAACACACCACTACTCTGGTCCATTTTCCAGTTCGATTGGCTCCTTGCACCAATGGTTTATGGATATTGATGGTCACCATATGTTTCATTGCTCTTCCTAATTCTTGACTATTTGCATTCCACTGAATCGTGGTGGCCATGATGGCTCGAGGCCTCCTATGGATTTTGTAATTTAAATTTCTTTAGGTTGATGTATTATCTTGTGGGTTCTTGTTGGTTGACCACATAGTGGTTGATATTCTATCTTTTGTAACAAATGATACTAAACGTATCATTTCATATCGTGGTGATTCTTTTCTTAGTAAAGATGGATAATTTATACCAATCATAAGGCAAGCTCAACATGGGTTTTAGATCGACATTTATTGTTTTTGAAATTCATTTTGTTTAAAGATCTGTGTAATGTATACACCCATCATCTTGACAATATTTATAGTGAATATATGGATTTAGGTTCATTAAATTTTCCATTTCAACTTCCATTGCATAATTTATGTTGGCTTTACTGGACTACATGTATTCTCCTTGTTACCGACATTTTTCCATCTTCAGTACACAATATTTAAGTGGGCGTTCTCCATTTCTTGTTACTACCGTGTTTTGTTGAAACTAGTATCATATATATAACCTACTTGTGTGGTTTCTCCATCTTGCAAGAAATTATGTTATCTCTCAAGCCCATAATTTAATTGTTTGTTCTATTCTCTAGATAGATAAACAGTAACAAGTGTATAATGTTGGAGAAATACTTGCGTCAGGGTCCAAAGTAAATAAAACATTACAGTACGGACACCAAGATATATAGATATATACAACTAGGTGTTTTGCATCCTAGGAATTGAGTACCATATCTTAATTCCCCACTTAGGTGTTCTAACCGAGTGACTTTGAGACTGGAGAGATGTCTGGCTCCTCTCATTAGTGTCTAAGTCCCTGTAATAGGCCTTCCTTCCTGAGATACATATATATTTATTTTTACTATTTTTATATACCTAAAATCTTTTAAACTTGTTACCCAACTACAGCTACTATTAGGGTGGTTAGGGTAGAATTTATTTTCTGTATACTACTTTCTCTATCCTTTTTTTTAAAAGGAGTGATTTATGCCTTATTTCCTTAAATTTTGAAACTGTTTTACTATTCCTATGACTCTCCTAGACATGCATCTGTATTTAACTCATTTATGCATAATAGTAATAGTAGTCGAGAGCTAATGTATTTTTCCTACAAGTCTTTACTATGCATGATTTTGTTACATCTACTACTCATATGTGGTGATTAGTTTGACAATATATTTTTGATAGAAATATAAATGTTCACCATTCCTTAGTTATTGTAATACAAAATATCTACTATACAGGTTGTAGAAAAGTATGTAAAAGATCACCGTTGCTACACTTTAGTTTGTTTATAACAATCTTAACTTTAAAAGCACACTATTATAGAATTTACAGATATACATGTTTCACTCTTTCCTAATCCGTAAACGTACAACATTACAACCATCATTACTACCATTCTACCAATCATCGAATATCAGGTCTTAATATATAATTTCTTTGCATGTTAATATAGAAGTAAATAAAAAATCAATAGTCAACACTAAAATGAAATGTAAATCATAACCTAACCAAAATATTTGCAATCAGAAGACACTTGAAAATAGAGCATTGTTCTCCTCCCAACCGTAGAACTGCTCTTCTTTAGTTCACCCCCATGTAGAGGTTCATTTTCTTTGCCAATAGCTCAACAATCTCATTGATCCTTGCAATAGGTATTTTATGCCTTCTTTCCATGTGGGATTTTTCCCTAAAGAAGCTCCCTCTTTGTGGGGTTTTTTACTTCTTATCCAAAAGCTCACTTTTTATCTTCAATGTCACTTTATGCTATTCCCAACTTAGTGTATATCTCCATATAAGTTCTTAATGGATCTTTATCTCTCATCCATAAAGTATATCCAAAATCCTCTCTAGAATTATTATGATGGAAAGTTATCTTATCCTCTGCGAGTGCTCAACTTTCAAATGTTTCCCATTTTATTATTTATATATCAATAAGAATTTATATACATCAGTATATCATCAGAGTCTAATTTTTAACAACAAACAAAAGTACTAATCAGAACTAATCATTCCCAGAGGAGGGGAGGTATTACATTCTCCCACTCTTTTATTACATTGTCCTCAGTGTTTAATTTTCAATTTTGATTTGCAGAAATAACGTTGGGTACCTCCTTTTCATTTCTTCTTCTAGTTCCCATGTGGCATCCTCAGAAGTAAAATGCCTCCACTTCACCTTAACGTGGGTGACAACTTGATTTCAGATCCAAATGTCTCTCCTATCTAGTATACAGAGTAGTTTTAATAGGAAATCACCTTTGGGTTCCACCTGTAGCATTTTTCAACCAATAATATGAATATTATCATGTACATACTATTTTAATAAATATACATGAAAGACATTATGAAATTTAATGTGACGAGGCAAAGCTAATTAGTAAGCTACAGGTTTGATTTGATCCAAAACTTCAAACGGTCCAAAAATTTGTGGAGATAATTTGGTGCATATTCATGTTCACAGAGATATTTTCAAAGGTTTCACCCTCATATAAATATGATCCTCGAATTTAAACTGCTTATGTGTCCTTTTCTTATCAACATAACTCTTTTTTCGGTCCTGTTCTGCTTTAACATTCTACTGAATTTTCCACACTATCTGTTCCATTTTCCATAATAGTTCTAGCCCCCAAATCAGTTTGTCATCTCCTTGACTCCAAATGAGAGGTGTATGGAATTTCCTACAATACAATACCTCAAAGGGGCTCATTTTAATGGAGGTTTGATAGCTATTATTATAAGTAAATTCAACTAAATGTAAAAAGTCCTCCCACTTGGTAGGCTTATCCATGACATACATTCTGAGAATATCCTCTAGAATTTGATTCACCCTTTTGGTCTATCCATCCATTTGAGGATGGTAGGTTGTGCTAAAATTTAACTTAGTACCATGCTTTAGAATAATTCCCTCCAAAAATTTGAGGTGAAATTGGAATCTCCATCTAATACTATAATTTTAGGCACCCAATGCAATAAGATGATTTCCTTCATAAATATATTAGCAATTTTTGCGGTGCCATAGGTAGATTGTACAAGTATAAAATGGGTGGCCTTACTAAGTGTATCCACTGCCACCATAATGGAGTCATACTAATTTTTTGTTCATGGTAACCATGTGATAAAATCTAATGATATTATCTCCCATTTCCATTTAGGAATGGGTAGTGGATTCAAAAACCCAACAAGGTGTTGATGTTCTACCTTAATCTATTGGCACTCTCTACATTTTGATAAATACTCTGCCACTTCCTTTTTCATTCTTGGACAAAGGAGAGTTTTCCTCAAAGCTGTGATCATCTTCTGGTATCTCCGGTGTCCTGTAAATGGCTTCTTATGATACTCATCGAGTATCATCTCTTTCAATTCTGGTATGTTGCATACATGCAATTTCCTTTTGTAGGTCAATAACTTTTCCTCATTTTCTGCATATCCTAGTACTTGAACTTGTTGCATTTTTTGTTGCATTTCCAAATAATTTGGATCCCTATGCATAGACTCTTTAATTTTCTCTATGAAGTTTATTTTAATACTACTAATAGTTACCAATGTTAGGGAGTGAGCATGTCGATTTAGGGCATCAACTTATTTTTTTTTCCTTCTATTTCATATTCTTAATATCAAATTCAAATTCACTAAGGAAGGCCATCCATCTAGTCTCTCTTCAATTAATGTCGGGCTAACTGAAAAAGTAATTTAGGTTAAAATGATCTATTAATAAAGTGAATTTATTCCCTAGTAGGTAGTGCCTCCATATTTTCAAGGTGTGTATAAAAGCTTCTAATTCTAGATCATATATAGGATAATTCCTTTCATAACTTTTTAACTTTCTTGACTCGTATGCTATTACATAATTATCTTGCAGCCAAACTCCTCTTATTCCCTCCATACATGCATCTATACATACAGTAAATTCCTTGTTTAAATCTAGTAGTTTCAAGACAGGAGTTATCATTAGTAAATGCTTTAGTTTATCAAAACTCAACTAGCATTCAACCATCCACTCAAATTTTAACCCTTTTTTCTAGAGAGAGGTAATGGCATATGATATTTTGGAGAAGCCTTCAATAAACTTGTGGTATTACCTCGCAAGTCCCATAAATGACAGAAAAACAACTACATCTTTGAGTATAGGCCAGTTAACCATGGCCTTTACTTTATCTAGATCAATTGTTAATCCCTCCTTTGAGATGATATGCCCTAGATGTTGGATTCTAGTTTTATAAAATTCACACTTAATATTTTAGCATATAGTTTGTTTTCTCTTAAGGTTTGTGGCACCAACCTTGAGTGTTACTTATGCTCCTCCTCATTCCTGAAATAGACCAAAATATCATCAATAAATACCAATGTAAATTTACACAAATATTTGTTGAGTGCACTGTTCATTAGACACATGACAGTTGCAAGAGCATTGGTCAGGTCAAACAGTAACACTACAAACTCGTAGTGTCTGTATCAGAACCTAAATGTTGTTTTTTACATATCCCCATTCATGATTCTCACTTGATGGTATCACGTCCTTAAATCAATTTTTGAGAAGATGGTGGCTCCCCTTACCTCACCAAATAAATCATCAATACGGGGTACGGGATATTTATTTCTAATAGTAATATTTTTTAGTTGATGATAGTCAATACACATCCTAAACGAACCATCTTTTTTCTTAGCAAAGAGTACATGTGCTCCCTAGGCTAACACAATAGGTCTAATATATCCCTTATCTAGCAGCTCATGTAGCTGCATATTCAACTCCATTAATTTCCCTCGGCTCATCCTGTAAGGTTCCCCGGACACTAGGGCTACACTAGTTACCAAGTCTATGGGGAAGTATATATCTCGATGGGGTGGTAAACTAGGAATATTCTCAGGAAAAAGATGTAAAAATTAATTATCAACTCGAACAACATTTTCTTCCAATTCTTTACTATGTTTTTCATTTTCTTCTACCTAAACCATAAATATTTGGCATCCCTTCCAGGCACTCCACTTCATTTGTAGGGTGCTAATTTTCCTAACTAGAATTGGTTTTGGCACACCGTGAATGTGTGGGTTTGTCTGTTCAGGTTTACACAAGTTATAGTTTTTCTAGGAAGTTTGCAAGTGCTACATGTTGCTCCAGCCAATCCACTCCAATTAATATGTCATAAGACCTAATGGGGAGTACAACTAAATATAATGTGGTCAGGTATCCATTTAAATTTAATTGACATTGTTTCACCTAGCTAGTGACCCTTATCTTGGTACCAGTGGCCAATAGTACCAACCAAGCTGTTTTATATTTTTCTTTTTTCAATTTACATTTTTCTACTATTTGCAGTCTAGCATAGGTTAGACTAGCTCTTGGGCCAATTAAAACAAAGACAGGGTGATTGGAGAGAGTACTTTCTATATCAATCATTGTGGACTGATGTTTTTCTTATCTATACTCTAAGGTTGCACTTATCCTTGGAATGATCCTCACCATGTCATTCATTGTAGTAGCCTCATAGACACCTTGTATATTTTTCACATTTTTAGGATTGGGTGGGTAGTTAATAAATGAGGCTCGCCACATCCCCATCATTTCAATGATTCTTTATCCTTCTCTGCATTACCTTTCCTAATGTTCAAATCAATGATTTTTAACCTTGCATGGGAAGTTTCTTATTGATTTATAGTCACCTTGTGAAACATTTTCTGTTGATGATCCTAACAAAAATTCTTGAGATACCCTAGTTTTGGTTATCTTCCTCCCATTTTGACCTTACTCCTATCCTTATTCAGCCAAGTCTTGGATCCTTCCCCTTTACTTTTTAACCGTTGGTAGCATAATCTTGCCTTTCTCACCACCTCATCCACGGTTTTTGGGTTATCAAACTTGTCTTATTCCTTGTACACTATAGGCAAGTAGTTCATGACCTGATGCACTTTAGCTTTTTCCTCATTGAGATATGGAACATATCTTAGTAAGTTGGTAAATTTGGATACAAACTCATCTATGGTGAGATGTCCTAGCCTTATCTCATGAAGCTCTTCGGTGCGGTCATCATAATATTGCTCACTCAAGTAGCGATTCTTAAAATGTTTACGTAAGTCCTCCCACAATAATGTTTTTTTCCTCCAATCCTTGTACACTCTTTGCCTCTTCCCACCATAAGGAATATTTTCCTTGTAGTTGATAAACAAATAACTTGGCTTTTAGATTTCTCTCGTGGTCATAAACTTTAAAATACTTAGTCATATTTAATAACTAGGCTTCTGTATCCTCCTTTTCCCCATCAAAAGTGGGGGGCTTGATATTTCGAAATTCTCCTTGAAGTTATGGCTATCTTTTCTACTTATAATTTTGGAAATATTTTTTATCTGACTCCCCTTCGCTCTCAAAATTTTTAGGTTATGTCCCTTCTCCTTTCAGTATCTCCAATTCTACTATTTTTTGACATGATTTCTCCATTAAAGTTCTGATCATTCTTTCTTGCTCCTCGCTGGCACATATCAACCATTTATTATTGCCCCTTAGATATGCTAACTCTCTTTGTAGATTTTTTATAACTTCCATGAATGGATTTGTAGTTGGAGTGGCTCCTTCCCCCAATTCTACATACATTCCGTCCCCTTTTGGAATACTAGGTGCGACCACAGTCATCTTGTTCAACATACCCCTTTTGCTGAATCAACCTGTTGTTCACATAGTACAATGAATCGTTTGTTAGTTTACTATAACTTTTCTATGTATATATTTTTCTATTGTCGTGGTTCATTAAGTTCCATTGGAGAACATGGGCTTTGATACCATTTGTGAGATCTCCATATCAGACACTTATATATATATATATATATATTATTATATATTATATATTATATATTTGAGGTTAATTTACTCAGGTTCTTGTCACTTGCTGCATCGATTTAGTTTGTTTGTATTACATCTCTATATGAGCATTTTACACTTACTTAGAGAATGTCATAATTATGCATTTAAGGTGTCTATATTGACCTTCGATAGCTCTTGGCTTAATATTGGGGTTATGATGCCTCTATACCCCTTCATTATCCCTAAGAATTAAAGTATATAAGGGCATTTTTTCTATTATATTAGTTTTGAAGGGTTTACCCAATGCAGAGTATTATATATATTTATTAATGGAGGCCACAACATCATACATAATCGAAAGATGGACGAAGAACAATGTTTTTTTTTTATCTTGCATAGTTGGTTTCACATTTTTATGTTATGGGAAAGGAATCGAACTTATGCTTATGGGATAGGTGATGGCTCTGAGATCGATGGGAACAGATGGCTCGAGCACATGCCGTCCTCATCCTGGTTGAATGAATTGGTCAGGGATTCTATCATCTTAGGGAAAAGTCAATAATAGATGGGGAAATAAGGGCGAAAGCACTGTCAACCATTGGGTTGTAGAAACAAGCACTCAATTTGAAAGGTCAACTCGCTTAACTATTTGAAATCCTTTAGATTTATAAATTTCATTTTTTCATTGTAATTTGTTGTCTGAATATGCAATCTTAAGGCAGTTCAATTGTCACAGCATTCAGATACAAGATAGCATTCACCATCATTTGATAAACAACACTTGTTACATATTCTTACTTGTATCACTATTGTGCCAGGGACTATTTAAGCATGATATCCATTTCAATCTTCCTCGATCCCGTCAAACTACTATTGCACCCAAGATTTCTCAACTCATCACACCTATATCTTTCTCGTATCTTGAATTGACCTTGGTGGTATGCTTAACATGACTTGGGTCATTATCCACAACCATGATTTCTCATGTGAGATTTGACAGTGTGATCTACCCCTCCTAACCCTAAAACCATACCTTAATACCTTTCTTTCCTTTTTTCCATCGCTTCTTGTTGTCTCCACGCTCTAAGGGGAGGGTTTTGCAGGCCCTGGTCTGAACCTTAATGCAGCCAAATTACCCTCTCTATTCTACTTAAACCATTCTTGTGACTTGCATTTGGCATGTAAAATCCATTCAACATTTTGTTCATCCATCCACTGGTTCTTTCTTTCACTTATCATCTCATGAAAGAGTTTTCACTTGGAATTTCCCTGGAACAATTTCATAATATCTCCCAGGCATGGTTATTCGGTGTATTGCATCATTCCTTTCGAAATATTTATCTCGTGGTGTCATTAGATTTAACAGGGCACACATTTGCAGGTATTGGGTATTTTTTGCAGTGATTTGTTTTTCTTGTTAATTACCTCGACTCTAAATAAATGGTCCCTTTGGCTGACTCAGTTTATTTATTTGCAGAGATGCATGGTCCCAATACCCTTCATTTGTGTTATTCGATGTTATGGAATCTCTAGCAGAAGCTCTTCCCAAGTTGTCAACAGAGATCCCATGTGAACACCTGGTGCTCGTAGGTAACCCCACCTGGTTCCTTTGTTGGTTTTTTGCAAGAGATTTGTTATAGTGAGACTGGTTTTGAAAGTCTCATACTAACTCTATTTTTCTTGACTCTTCATATGTTTATGCTAGTCTCAAACCCTCCTCGAATTTTCTCCAATGAGTTATAAGTATCATTCATTTCTGCATCACTTGGTTATATTTTCCTCATAGTATTTGATTATTTTGTTTCCATTTTCCGGGTTTTACTCTTAATTCTTTTATCATGTTTTTGTTGGTGCCATTTACGTGGAGATACCAAGGACTTCACAAATTTAGGTTTGAAGTTGTCATTCTCAAACTTCATTCCTCTCTTTAATGCACCACTACTATGTTCCCTTTTCCAGGTTGGCTAGCTTCTTGATACAGTGGTTTCTAGATATTGATGGTCACCATGGGTTTCACTACTCTTCCTAGTTGTCTATTGTTTTCATTCCACTTAATCGTGGTAGCCGTCATGGCTCGAGATATTTTATGGATTTGTTAGTTTAAATTTCTTTAGGATGATGTATTGTCTTGTGGGTTCTTGTTGGTTCACCATGCAATGGTTCATATTGTATCTTTTGTACCAAATGATACTAAACGTCTTGTTTCATATCATGGCGACTATGTGCTCATTAAAGCTGCATAATTTATATTATTCATAAGGCAAGCCCACCATTCGTTTTAGCTTGACATATATTATTTTTTAGAATCATTTTTTTAAACCTCTGTGTAATGTATACACCCATCATTTGGATGATATTTACAATGAATATATGGATTTAGGTTCATTAAGTTTTCCATTTCAACTTCCATTACATAATTGATGTTGGGTTTATTGGACTACATATATTTCCCTTGTTACTGGCGTTGTTCTATATTCAGTGTGTGGTATTTAAGTGGGTGATTGTTAGGTCCCTATAATACTAGTGATTACCCCAATACTGTTGTAGTTGTATCCCTTATTAATATTGTTGTGCCCCTATTGTCTCCATATTGTTATTATTGTGCCCCATAGAATCCCTCTATTGTTATTTTTGTGCCTTTATATTATTATTGTTAGGTC
>APFE030003308.1:172443-184174 GCA_000404065.3 Pinus taeda
GCATACAAATTGGAGCTTCCTACAGCTTCTCAAGTGCACCCAGTTTTCCATGTTTCATGTTTAAAGAAGGTTATAGGCGACAAGCTCCCAGTTGAAACAATATTGCCAGAACTTTATGAGGAAGGAAAAATTATATTGGAACCGGAAGCAGTCATAGAAACAAGAACTTGACAGCTATGAAATCAATCCATTTAGAGTATCTCATCAAGTGGAAGAATTTATCCGCTGAAGATACCACATGGGAGGATGAGAGTTTTATACAGAAGCATCCAAAACTACTTAAGCATTGAGGGCAAAATTTTTTTGAAGGAGAGGGGCATGTTAGGTCCCTATAATACTAGCGATGCCCCATTACTATTGTAGTTGTATCCCTTATTAATATTGTTGTGCCCCTATTGTCCCCATATTGTTATTACTGTGCGCCATAGGATCCCTCTATTGCTATTTTTGTGCCTTTATATTATTATTGTTAGGTTGGTTGGGTTATATTGTGACTCCTTAAAATCATATATATAGAAAGGAGGTTTTGTCATTTGAATCATCAAAGAATCATTCATTTGTGTAATGTAAAGGAGGTTGCCCCCTTGAAGAGGCTAAATTCTAAGGTGTTGATCTATCTTTTCTATCTTTTTGTGAGCTAGTTTCATAACAGTGATTCTATTTCCTGTTACTACTGTGAATTTGTTCAACTAGTGTCGTATATACAACCTATCTGTGTCATTTCACCAGCTCGCTAGAAATTATATTATCGCTCATGCCCAAAATTTAATTGTTTATTCTATTCTCTAGATAGATATGTGTCATTTTTTATTACCATGTGTACTCTAATGTTTGATTTACTTTGGAGTCAAACCCGAGCACTTCTCCAGCATTCTGCGCATGTTATTGTTTATATGTGTATATATATATATAAATATATTATATATTATATATATAATATATTATATATATATCGATATATAAATATATATATAATATATATAAATATAATATATATATATTATATATATATATATATATATATATATATTGTTGGCTTGATGGACCCTGACCGAGGTTTAGCGTTAGTCATCCAAGCCAATCCCTACACTACTAGCCCTTTCAGCATCAACCTGCGGAGTGCGGACCGAAGTCTCACCTGAAGCAGTATGGGGGGATGCAGGAACCAAGTTTTCGCACCTTGAGATGGTCGTGATGTTAGTTTTAAACCTTAACCCTTCCTTCGCGCAAATTGATAAGTCTTTAGGGCTTATCAATGTACTTTCTCTTCCATCTCTTAGAACCCTCGCGAAGGTATATGACTGTCCTTCGCACACCCTACCAAGTGGATCAGGTACTTATGTGCCTTTGCTACTATATTATTATATAATTTCATGAATTATCTTAAGTGTTTTCCAAATTTACCATGCAGTTAAGATTATCTTCGCGTAGACATATATCATTATTTTCTTTCATATAACAGATAGAAACATATACATTCGCGCATCAAATTAGCATTATAACATAAAACCAAAACTAAACATAACATAATCACATGCGATCCATAGAGGAAAAATACATAGTAATTTTAGAATACTTCTCTTTATTGATGATTCAAGTTCTCAATATAGGATCTACATGCCCCACGCACACAGCTGCAGGGGTCTGCGCACTCAGCTATGGACTTCTACCCTAGGCCTCTACGCACTTAGCTGTAGAGCCTCCTCCTATGCTAAGACTCTCACTCTTAGCTCTTTACAAACTCATAAAGTACTTCTACTTCACTTATTTCTCTCTTGGACTCCTTTAAGGCCTCCCTTTTATACAATCCCATGGTCCGTGGACTAAGGGCGGATCTCTAAACTTGACCCAACCTATCTAGACTAAGGGCAGAAAACCCTTTTTGACTCTTGATATCTTCACGCTCTGCCACCACAAAATGCAGATAATCTATATTTCTTTATACAAACTTCAAGCCTTCTGTCCCAAAACTTGGGTTTTTAACCCCAAAATTCACCCCCAGGGGACCACAACAGGCCCCCTTCTGCGCGGTTAGTTGGGTGTTGTTGACCCTTTGTTCATTGATCACATATAACACACGCTATTCACGGGCCCGAATTTCCATGATCACACCATCCTGCAAAAGGTGAAGTGCACCATTGAGAAGCATGGCTAAATTGACTCCAACTCTTTTGATGGCACTAATAGCAGGTTTGTTAGCTTTAGTCTCTATTGTTAGTGCTCCATATGGCAGCATTATTGCTAAGGGATCCATTGCACACAACATCCCTATAGCTTTTGAGGTGTTAGACGCTAAGCTAGTTGACGCCACGCTGGTCTGTATCAGTGATGCGTGCATCTGCAGCTTGCGAAGACCCATCTGTATAACACCCAATGCCTACTGTTGTTGCTGCTTGAAATACTGCAGTAGTTCTACAGTGGCATCCCACACCATATCACCTATGTCATTTAAGTCCCCCTCTATTAGGGTGATTGGGCCCAGAGACATCTTACTAGCCTTGGAATTCTTTTGCAACCCTACTTTCTATGGATCTTTGGTTCACTTGGTGTGGAACAGAGCCATCTCCACGTCCGCTCCTCCCTACTCCATTTGATCATCTTCTTCATCGATCTCTGGGGAAGGCGGCTTCTAATTCCGGCCAGGGTCGTGCTCCTCTTCGCCTACCTGTCCACCCAACTACTATGTGGCAACATGCTCTACCTTGGCCTTGGCATCAACCTCGTTTTTCCTCTTTGCAGCTAGTTATCCCATCTTCAGCTTGGCTTCTTCCTTCTTCTGTTGCATGTTGGTCTTACTAGATCCAATTGTGAAGTCCATGGCATTGTGCCAATTTGGCGGCCAACAATTGAGGACTGCTACAATTGCATCATATGTGGCCAAGTATGGCAGGTCGTGCCATTTCTGCCCAGGGTCCTTCTGTACTCGTATTGAGACATGGTGGAAGTCAGCCTTGAATTCAACGTATTCCTGCAACTTCTCAAAACTTGTAGGTGTTAGCTGTAGCTTGTGGTTGATGGCCATATAGATGCTCATTTCCATCAGGATCTAGAATAATTTTCTATCCTTTATCCGCTGAGGATCCTTCATCTCCCACAACGAAGCAAACTTCGATGCCTCTAGTAGGTCTGACGTGACTGGAGGAAACTGACTATCTTCAGGTAGCTTCCATGCAACCAACACTATGGACAACAATAGCCATGCAGAGTGGAAAGACTTATGATGATCTTGTGCCTCATGGAAGTTCACGAGGAACTCACTACAGAGGTAGTGCACCCAGTTAAATTCAACTCCCTCCATGCACTGAGCCACCAAAGCTATCACTAGTGCCGACACTTCATCTGCACACGCTTCTGCATGACCTTCCCTACCAAGATTTGCGTCGCCACTTTGACTGCAGGGTCAGAGATACTTGAAATGGCGTAGCTGTGTGACTCCTTTATGAGCTTGAAATTTTCCTTCATTGCATCAACAAATGCATGCTCATTGGCCTTTTCGCCAAACACCATGGTCAAATGTTCTCCTATGTATGGCAATCGCATGATCCTATGGATCAGCATGTTTGTGATGGGTATCAGCTCCTCTAGCCATAGGAACTCGTCGTGCACCAAGCACATTAGCTACTTGATACCTACCATCGTGATAGGTGTGCGATTATAATGTGGCATCGATAGTAGGTTTAACAGATGTACCTTGTCCATGGCTTTCAACTACTTCCTCAGCTCCAACGCAGTCACTCCAGTACTTTTGTGGAAGACACGGTGCATAAGTTGGTATGTCACTAAATGAGGGAAGTGCTCCATGTCATCTAAGTCCCAGTCCTCCAACTTCAAAAGAGGGAAATGCTCCATGCGCGGTCACTTAAAGACAATTTGGTTTAGCAGGAGGGGTGTGTGTAGGGTGACCTTAATCTCATCAATATCTTTGGGCATCTTTGTCTTGCCCCTCCATAGAGGAATGTATTCAAGTAGCTTAGAGATGGGTCATGACCCCTCAATTTGAACGTCCTTCGTTTATGCTGTAATATCCTCATTATCAATGGGGATTTCTTCGGCCTCTTCTTCCAGCTCTAGGTCAATCATTTTGGCCTTTTCTTGCACGTTGGGTTTTCCTAATTGTGGGTGCTTCTTAGGTGATGCACACATCGGTGACTGCATTTTCTCTTTGTCCTTCTTTGGTTTTGGACCCTCCTGGGTCGACGTAGGCCTTGGTCAGGGTGTCCTGGGGGATTTAGGTACTTTTGCCGGTACTTTCATAGGCATAACTTCTAGGGTAGCTCCCTTTGCTGCCATAGCTACCTCTGGAACATCTCCCTTGATTGTCACTGCTTCAGTGCTCATAGCTTTTGCGGGTGTCAGCGTGATGCTATGCAACAATTCCTATGTGACAGTCTCCTTTGGCAATGTCTCAAATAATGAAATTACTAGCAAAAATTCAAAGTTTTCACGGTTCATGTGCGGCTGAGAGCTCAACAAGTCAATTCTCAAAATGCCAAGTGTGTTTCACTAGGTAGCCACTTGTAATTTGTAGGGACTTTCAAGTTCAAATCTGATTGTTCCCCCCAAAATTGGTTCATTAATGCTATATTGGTGACATGTTTTCAAAGATTTGGTCCATAAGTTCCGACTGAAATGCCACCCCCCACTCCCTTTGGCTATTTTTTCATCGTCAAATCATGAACAATGACTTTAACGGTAACATTCCATCTATCCTACATGGTTTTCCCTTTGGTAGCTGCTTGTGTGCTTCTGTGGGCTCTGTGACATTTCTTTGTTCTACACAGTTCCCCAATCGCATAACTCTCCTACCCGGGCAGTGTAGTTTATAATCCCATGCTTCCTTTTAGCTGCTTGGAGTGTTAATACTGGGCTTCCCTCATATAGTCACCTAGTTGCGTCACCGATGTATGGCTTCAATCAGCTGCCATTCACCTTCCTAGAGAAGGGTTCTCCATTCAGTTTGACTAGCTGAACTGCTCCACCATCAGTAATCTCCTTGATGACATATGGCCCTAGCCAGCGCATCCTAAATTTCCCTAGAAATTTATCAAATTTACTGTCATACAACAAGACTAGATCATTTACCTTGAAGGTGCACAGTTTGATGTGTCGACTGTGCCATGCCTTTTCGTGTTCCTTTTGAACTTGTTGATGAAATACAACTAGAAATCAATCCTCCTCAAGCTCTTCTAGTTGCATGAGCCTCTCTTCCAAGGCTTCATGACCTACCATTCCTGTGAGTGCTATTATTCATAGACTAGGTACAACGTATTCCGTTGGCATCACAACTTCTCTGCCATACACGAGCCTGAAAGGCATTCCTAGTCAGCTTATTGGAAGCTGTTCTGTAAGCCCATAGCACCATGGGTACGTGCACATCCTAGTCATTTCTCTGAGCATTGCAAACCTTCGTCAATGCACTCTCCAACATCTTATTGAATGCTTCCACCATCCCATTATCCTGCAGATGATAAGGCATACTTTTCTGATGATACACCTAAACTTCTTCTATCAATGCGTTGATTGTTTTGTTAAGAAAGTGCTTATCACAATTGCTCATCAACATCTTTGGACAACCAAATCTTGTCAACACATATTCAAAAATAAACTTTTACATTGTCATGCCTATACAGTCCTTCATAGGCTATGCCTCTGCCCACCTAGTCAAGTACTCAGTCACAGTGATGATTTACCGCACACCCGTCTTCTTTCCTTGAGGATGCATTGGACCCAAAAGTCAATCACCCATTTCTTGAATGGTTGTAATGTCACCTAAAGCATCAAAGGTAGTTCATCCCTCAGCAACAACTTTCCAGTCCTTTGACATGCGTCACATGCCCTACAATATGCTTTCAAATCCTGATGCATGGTTAGCTACAACAACCCAACGCGTAGAATCTTTTGTGTTTTTGCTTTCCCTGTATAATGTCCTCTTGTAGCTCCTCCATGAGCCTCAATGAGGATGCTGCTTCGTTCAAAGTGAGGCAGATAACGTCACAATATTTTGTCTGACCCCATTTTGTACAAGTGCCCTGTAATGAAGAGTTTGTCGCGCGCACTACTAGTTCCTTCTTTTGTTGGCTTGTATAACATTCTGGAGCCAATCCTGTCATCAAGAAGTGGATAATGTCTTCAAAGTGATTTTCCACAATGCACACAAGAAATAGTTATGCCTATGGCAGTCCTTCCTCCAAATTAGTAGGTTCCTCTCTAGTTTCAATGTGCGACAAATGATTAGGTTTGGCATTTAGTCATCTTGGCTTTACAATAACTCTGAAGTCATACTCCTAGAACAACAGTAGCCACTTACATATCCCCAACCACCCCAACACAGGCTTGTTGACCAGGTACTTCAATGCGGAATGATCCATATACATCTTTAAGTGCCTGCCCAACAAATAGTGCCCGAAATTCTGGAGCACATACACCATAGCTAATCCTTCTCACTCTGTCATCGAGTAATTTTTCTCTACCTTAAAAAACTTCCTACTCGTGAACGCTATAGGATGATCTAGTTCTGCCTCACTGGTATGTGTCAGCATGGCCCCAATGTAATACATTATGTGTCCACGTGTACATGAAATTCCTTCTTCCAATTCGGGAAGACTAAGATCGACACGGTGACCATTTTCTCTTCTAGCACATCCAAGCTCTTTTGACATTCATCATTCCAACAGAATGTAGCATCCTTTTTCATAAATTTCTCCACAGGCACGGTGATCTAGGCATAGCTCTTGATGAGCTTCCTATAATATCTAGTATGCCCTAGAGTTGCATGCAGTTGTTTCACATTCCTTGGTGCCTCCAAGTTGATTATCACCGCGATCTTCATGGGGTCTACCATCAATGCTTGTCTACATACCACATGACCCAACAGGATCCCAAAAGGAACACAAAACTAAAACTTCTTCCGATTGAGCACGATCTGGTATCTCCTACATGTATCCAGCATCAAGCAAAAACTTGCCACATGGCACTTGACCAATCCAAACACTGTCCAATTGTTAAAGTATACCTCCAGAAATTTATGAAAGAAGAATTTGAATGCTGCAATGACTACGCATGAAAATATCATTGGTGCATTCTTCATCCCAAAAGGCATCACATTGTACTGAAGACATCCCCATTCGGTCATGAAGGTTGTCTTGCTTCTATCCTCAGGCACGATTTTGATCGGATGGTACCCATAAAACCCATCAGTGAAAGAGTATGCTTCTTGGTTGCCTACATTATCTAGGACCTCATCAGTAAATGAGGTCAGGAAAGGATCATGCACACAAGCATCATTAAATTTCCGGAGATCTATGGATATCCTTATTTTCCCCTTCTATTTCTTTTCTTTAACCACTATTGGGCTTACCTAATTATATTCTTCCATTGGTTCAATAATACCTGCTGCAAGCATCTTAGCTAACTCAGTGCAGATCCTTTCCTTATACTTTGGGTTAAGGCAGTAAGGTCTTTGTTTCACAGGTTTTGTGTCTGGTTTTAGGGTGATCTTCATGACACCCAAGTCTCCTATTATTCCCTTTAGATGAGAAAACTTCGTGGGGAACAAATCTTGATATTCGTGGAGGAGCTTAGTGACCTTATCTACTATCGCGTCATCCCAATAGTCCCCAATCTTCGCAAGGTTTGAGATTTACCTCTATGCCAATGTTGACCTATCTACTTTTCAGTGGCATGGTTATGTCTGGATCCTCTATTTCCGGTCCTTCAACCTCACAGTGACCCTCGATTTCTGGACTATTAATATTTATGGGATCCTCGTCTTCTTCTTCAACGATCATGTTATAGCATTCCAATGCGTGGCTCAGCTGGGTAGTCCAATTAGGTTGAATCAAGTCTAAAGGATCCCGCACTATCTTAAAGATTGCTGATTTAACCTCTTGTAGCGCCGCGTCAATACAGTCAAATCCATCCTCAAAGCTGAATGTCGCTATAAACCCTTGGCACAAGATGTCCCATTCTTCAGTGCCATGGTGGAGTTCTATTTCCAAGTACCAATTCATTGGTATGACATCCAGGGTATGAAAAAACACATGCACCCATTTAGGCTGTGGCTTCACTCTATAAGACTTAATCCATTTGGCCAGGTGATCACACATATCATCCCTTCCATCATTATTGTTTGTCACCCATACTTTTGACTATTAAAAACTTATTCTCATCATCCTCCTATATTCACACCAGTCCCCAAAATTATCCTTGTACGTACCCCACCATCTTGCTGGCATAGTGCACAGTTCCCAATCCAAGGCCTGGAAGCGATGCTTCTTTGGCACTTCTCTTTTAAATGCATCCAAAAAGTGATCAATGTCAGTTAGCCCATCATAATGAGGCAGATTCCTTACCTCTGACGATATGCAGCACAA
The DNA here is from genome assembly GCA_000404065.3 of Pinus taeda. Lineage (NCBI taxonomy): Eukaryota > Viridiplantae > Streptophyta > Pinopsida > Pinales > Pinaceae > Pinus > Pinus taeda. Next base: position 180,816 of record APFE030003308.1, read on the forward strand.
TGACTTGGTCATCATATTACAACGCATCATAGATACTTCATGTAGCTGCTTATGCAGTGCTCTAGTTCTTCGTTTGAATCTGATGTGTAGGAGCTCTCACAGCCCCATGAAATATGTTGTTTGTTGTCGAATTTACCCAATCCTAGTCTCACATTGTTATCTTGTAAATCTAGTCCAAATCGTCATCACTTTCATAATCATAGATTGCTTTTGTATAGTGTGGTCCGTTGAAGAAGTAGTGATCTCCTTCGTTGTAACTAACAAAAGTATCGACCACAAACTCTATGCCAAACCCTCCTATGATGCAGTATGTTGGCTGATAAAAGGTGCCTTTTAAAACTCCTAAATATCCCACATTAATTATCAACCCAGGTAAGTCCTCTTGTTTCAAGAGTGTACACAATATGTGGCTACTATTAATTCAGAGAGTAATGTTCCCTAGATTGCAGTATAGATCTTTAAATACAAGAGTAAACTAATGCATCTAATAAACTCCAATTGCAATCATTAAAGGGAATATAACATCTAAAATTTAAGACTCAATCTTCTACCAAAATCATAATCCATCCTTACTCAAGAAATTCAACTAGAAATGGCATCAGCTAAGAGTATAGTAGCAATAACTCGTCTCTTTTGAACTGATCTAATCTAAATCAAACTCACTCTTCAGTAAATAATCTAAACAACAATGATATCTACCTGAGAGTCTAACAACAATAGTTAATACTCTTTATAGTTGATTAAATCAAGTGGAATATTTATCTAAGTAGCTCAGTTCGAAATGAAAGTGAATTGAATCAATGACAATACTGTAAGTTATATAAAGAAAATATATTCTATTAACACCAAAAAACAATAAATAGCGAAGGAGATAAAATCATAGAAAACAAGAATACTATCAGACCATCACACTTGTGAGAATTATAAATGTATGACACAGAGAAAGCAGTTAAATCCACCAGAGACCGGGCCCTTAGCCGCTAGTGAAGACTACTAAGTTACTTCAATTAACATGAGGGAACAACAACACCACTTATGTATTAATCATCAAATGTAAGTAGTGTTACAATATAACCATGTTCTCTCAACAACAAGAGTCTATAATTAAAAATACAAATTCAATAATAATAGAGCTTCCCCCTTCTTCTTACAATATTCTCCTTTTATAATTAGAAAGGGTAAAAGATAAATGGTAAATGTGATCCCTCAGGATCTCTCGATATTGAGGGATTTGCAACTGATTTCCAACTTCAGACATCCTTTCCTTTCTCACGCTAATCGCCCTGATTCATCTTTAGCCTTGTCCTCAACCACTGCGTTCCTTCCTTAGCTTGTTGATTTTTGTTGTTCCTTTGTTAGGGAACATCAATTGTCCCTTTTGTTGTTTTCCTACATAAAGAAGGGTAATAATTAGCTAAATCGTAACTACAGATAATTCCTTCATTTCTTACCAAAATTTCTCAATATATTACCACATTAGGATATAGAAAAGATAAGAATAAAAGAAAAGGATGATGAGATTAACAGTAACTACATACCCAATTCATGACTCAACATACTCACCTACTTACCCTATTTCATGTCCTCATGAAAAGAAAGTAATTTATATGCAGAGCAATCAAAGAATAAGTTGAATAAGGAATGTCGTAAAGTGTTATAAAACTATGGTTCTTGGCCAAGAGCTCAAAGATGGGCCCTGTTTGTCCTTCAGGCAATTCATATATAGCTCGATAACCTTCAGCAGGGTACCAAATGATAGGGCTACGGAACCAACATTCTAGCCAATAAGGGCCTTCTCTCAAAATGAGATTGCTATATGTAACAAAACAGTCTGCAGCTAGCTTAAAATGTTTATAATTAAATGGCTCTCTATTCTATACATTACTAGTGGAGACTGTCCACCTGAGCTTGGCTGCAACTAAGGAGCTTTCTTGAATGGAGAGGAAGTATTCTACTCCCTTTTGTACAATCTCTTTCTGAATAGGTCCCAAAATTTTAATTACCCCTTCCCTTGTCATCAGACTCTTCTGATTGGCCAGCATTTGGAAAGGGTGCTTGGGTTCACTTCTGACCCAAAGATGTAGTATGCTCTTGTCTTTGGAACACATTATGAGCCTTGAACCATTTCAGTTGATTGATAGCAAATGAGATAAAGGATTGGAATTGAACATCCCCCACAAAAGGGTTGGGGTTCTTTTCCACCTCTTCCTCTAATACAAAATTATGTAGGTAAAATTCATAAAGAAACCTTTGAACTTTAACCCCATGCTATTTGCAGCAATTTATAAAATCCTCAATTATTTTTAACTCAATGGGTTTTCTAGCTCTCACACCTTTCCTTTTTAACAACAAGTATCGTTCTAACAAAATAAGGCATAATTATTGGCAAGAGATCTGCATGCCAAGACATCAGTGTACAATGAGCAGATAGTATCCGTTTGACTCATGACCTTCTCTAATCTAAGCTTCATTTTCTCAATTTTCTCTTTTGATTTTCAGTATTTGTTGAAGGTATCACTCTCTCATGTATTCATGTCCCGAAGCTGCCTCTGTAATTCTTGGTATTTTTGTTTGCAGACAGTTTTTAGTTCAAGCCATTCTACAGAAGCCAATTCTGTGCTAAATCTTCTTGAAGATTCAATATACTACAGTCGTTGCTCGTCATGATATCTTTGGCTTGAATGGTTGTCTGAGTACTTCTGCTATGAGAAAAATGCCTACTGTTTGTGTTCCTTTATTATGGGAGGTCCAAACCTCTGTCTGGGTAGCCATGCTATAGGGGTGATTTTAGGGGCGAATGTTCGCCCTTTGGCGAAATTAAGGGGTTTTAATTTTTAGTGGGCGAATATTTTGTATCATAGTACATTTTTACAAATCACCTCAAATAGCCCACCTTATTTTAAGGGAGAGGGAAAAAAAGGTAAATTTAGCCCTTGAAATTAGGAGTTACAACCTTCCATTCGCCCATTTTCAAGAATAGGTTTTATTTAAGTGAATCCTATGGGCAAAAGGCCCAAATACCATATTTATAAAAGAGGTATGGTAAATTAATAAAAATATAAATAAATGAGAGGTATGGTAAATAAATAAAGCATTTTTTATATTTACTCCATAAGTCACCTTATATACATGCAAGAGTGTAAACAAATAAAAATATAAGTAAAGTGGAGGTATGGTAAATAAATAAAACGTCTTTTTATACTTACTCAAAAGGTATGGTAAATAAATAAAAATATAAATAAACTAGACGCATGGTAAATAATTAAAACCTCTTTTTATATTTAGTCCATAACCCTCATTCTATTTATGAAGGCTCAAGAAAGAGGTTTTATTTAAGTGAATCCTATGGGCCAAATACC
>APFE030003308.1:187839-198949 GCA_000404065.3 Pinus taeda
TATTCATGTGAGCATAGACTATTTAAAGGGGAAATTCTATGTTAGATCCATCTTAATTCTGGGTCTACCAAGTGCTTAGAGGGATAAATAGATTTCAACCCCCTAAGAGTGGTAGATGTGGAGTTAAGATGGATATAGGTTGGTTTTTATGATAATGAAGATATTAAATAGACTTAGGAAATTATATTGTAAAAACATCTTAAGCTGAATGGTTAAAGCATAGACATTGGACAAGTATATTTGTATACTTCTGTTTTAAACTGAAACAAGTCCAGGGCTAAAAGGAATGGATTGATTGCACTAGTCATCCTTCTACAACTTTCGAACATATGCTGGAGTAAACAAATTGTAATTTGGGTAGTTTTTCTAATTGCAAACGGGAACATACTTGTGTATTGGCAGGGTGGTTATGAGGTCCCTAGAAGTGGAGTAAATAGATTGTATTTTGGGTAATTTTTCTAATTGCAAACAAGAACATACTTGTGTATTGGCAGGGTGGTTATGAGGTCCTTAGAAGTGATGAATTTGAATTTTTCTTGGTTTTATATTTAGTATTAGGTTTTTTCTCATGCTTTCTGTGAATGGCACAGGTGAATTTTATCTTATACCCACTAGGTTATCGATATGTAATTCGGTAATTTTGATTTCAAAAGATATTTTAAAGAAATGCAATGATTTCATTTGTGTATTCAATAAACACAAGATTTTATAATTGAGTAAAATATTCGCCATGCCTGGTGAGAGATTCGCCAAAAAATTATGTATACATATCATATTATTGATAAAATCGCCTTCCATTTTTCCTATATACCATGGAGATTCGCCCATTTATTATACATGTAAATTTAGGGGGGGTTCTTAAAATTTTCCCTGCCATGCTATAGGAGGGTACCACCTCTGTCTGAATAGCTAAGTTATAAGAGGGTGCAACCTTTGTCTGGGTAGCTACTTCTACAAGAATTGCATATTATTCCTTAAAATGTTGGGTTAGTATGGGCTCAGTTTGAGTCCCTGTAGCTCTTCTTTCATATGATTCAGTTTGAACTGCTGCATTTACTGTCTCCGGGGTTTTGGTTGGAACCTTCCCCACTGATATTTCTTTTATCTTTTGTATGAGCCTTTTTACCATTTTTTGAAGCCTTTGTTGTTCCTTCCTAAACTTTTTAATTTTGGCTCTGTAATTTTTAGGAGGAGAAACTATTCTGTTAATAGTTTCTACTCCTAACGAGCCCGATTGCTCATCCTGGCTTTGTTCTAAAAGAACCGTGTCCCCAGATTGGTAGTCATCTTCCTGGTTTATTTCTACTTCTTCTATTTGGCCTATATTCACCTTGTTTAGGCCTACCTAGCTGGGTTGTCCTAGAGGCATGTTACTAGGTTGGTTCACCTCTTCTTCAATGGCCTTTGCGTCTATTTCTGCTTCGTAGCTTTCATTTTCTAATAAAATTCTCTCATGGCCAGAGTTCTCCATAGATTGAGTTTCTCCCAAATTAAAATTAAGCGGGCTTTCAAGCTATATGAAATCATTCATATTGGCTAGGATCTAGTCTAATTCGATATAATTCAATAAATCTCTTGGGGGACTTGTATTTGGTGTGGAGGGGAGTCCTGATTCATTTCCTTCCACATCTCCAGAATGTCCTGTTCCTTCCTCATGGTCTGATTCAGGCTCATCTCATCCTTCTAACTGTAGGTATTGCTCACTTCCTAGATTGGATAGTTCTATGGGCTAGCTGATACTGCCTAGGGGATTTTCGACCACTCCTAAGTTTGTCCTCGGCCGGGTGAAATGTCTATGCTTTTGGGGAATGTTCATTGCAAGGGTAGTCCTCATCCTTTTCGGAATAGGGTTAGGTGCAGGTAGTGCCAAACCTCCTTTGAGAGAAAATATTAGTTCCTCCCAGCTTAATTTCTATTGGGCGAGGTTGTAGCTAACTATTAGCCTAATAAAAGAGTGGTGGCTTACAATAGTTTCTATATGCCGAGATCATCTTATCCTCTCAGCGGTGTCATGGAGTAAAAAGTTCAATAATGCAGATAAATTTAGAGAGCATTTTTGTTTCAAAACTGCTAAGAGTTTAAGTTGACGCAGCCTTACCACATCTTTGCGCCTGTCACATGTGATGTAATTCTGGACAATCCTTGCTAATTCTCCCCATGGTTATCCAAGTAAACATGGTTGAATGCCTTTGCCTTTTTTGATCAGCTCTTGTCCTTCATCCTTAAAGGCTTCGATGGCATCATGCAACTTCAATCATTTATTAGCCCATATGGGTCCTTCAGCTAGCAACTCGGATACTTCTACTATCACAGCGTCTGATACTATGATTTGTCTGCCCCTTACCATTGATTTTCCATTCTATAAATTTCGTATGAATTCAATGGCAATTTCTTCGTTGGGTGGCTGAAATCGCGTGAAGTATGCTATCCACCTAGCTCGGTCTAGAATTTCTTTGGCTGCATCTGAAAAAACCGGTATTAGTGACTCCCTGTGTACTATTCTTCCTCCCATACTACCTAAATTCTATAAACAGTTAGTGTAGTAGAGATAGCACAGTAATAGATAGAGCCGAGTGATGGAACAACAAGTTGTTATAATGGTTATATCTGATGATACTTTACAAGTATAAATACCGTTATCTAGGACTTGTTATTATACCGCATGCTTCGTGATCATGGAATGTCGTATTACCCTATAAAATAAAATAAAGAGCTGACATGCATGCATAAGTACACTGGAGGTTTCTCCTTGCCCCCCTTTGAAATAATAGGTCACCCTCGACTAAATGAGTGAAGGGATAACGTGTTGGCAACAAATTACAAGGGTGATGAAAGTGGCAAGGTACACATATTAATGAAAGGATCCCAAAAGATATCGGAGTGCTAAAATCAATGCATATAACGAGAATTATCAATAAGTGAGGAGATGCCATAAGGTGATTCAAAAAGGAAAAGGGACAACTGACACAAAAAAAATATTTTACCGTCATCATTCCACTTAAAGCTATTGTGATTGATTTTTAAAAGCTATCACATGCATAAAGGTTCAAAATAAATTAGGAACATAATCTCTCTGTAGTAAAGATAAAAAATAAGAAAAGGGAATTATAATAACTATTGATGTTGAAAATATGACTTCAATACCATCAGCAGAGCTTCTGTTTCCTACAGGCATCTATAGCCTCAACAGAGTTGCTTTCTAACCCTTTGGAACCATGGTGCTCTATGTATAATTCGGGAAGTGCATTATGATATTAGAGTAGAGACCAATGTGTTGGCATGGTAACTAGATGAACACATTTCCATTCATTGGGAAGGAGCGAAAGGTGGGCAGGTCGGCTCGTAATGAGACCTCCTGTTCCAAGGACTCTATTTTTTGATGCATCCATTGGATCATATCCCTGGTGTGGTGGCCATAGTGGGAATGCCACTTCACTGCTTCCTTATGATCATGGTAGGTTGGCTCGTGATGAGACCCCCTATCCACCATCTGTAAAATTCATAGAATTGTTAGTAAACATATGTATATGTTTCTATTTCATATATATATATATATATAATTTTTTTTAACAATGCTTCCTATTTATATATAGAGGGTGGCTCAACACTCCTTAGGAGTAGGGATGGTGGAAGAAGTCTGAACATATCAATAGAAAAAAATATGCCCTTAAACTTGTTTGATGATAATGAACATAGAGAATTATAGGGTTAGGGGAGAACCAACATGGTACAAATAATCAATCAATTCGATTTATAGTGGAAATGAGGACAGTGAAGTGATATAGATGGTTGTTTCCTTTCTTTTTCAATCAATACAAAGAAATCTTGTTAAAGATGATAATATTCAATATATTTGCTTGTTCTAGTAAACTTCAGATTTGTATCCTTACATATATATTTGTACACTTGTGCCCTATAGAGGATCATAAAGAATGAGCAAAGGGAAGAAAGGGTGTTCTCAAACAAATATTCACAAAGTGTTATTTCCTAAAGAAAACAACAAAAGAAAACCTCACACAAAAAATGTTGTTCCTTATAGGGAACAAGAAGGAAAGACATGCAAAAAGGTGTTGTTCCTTAGAGGGAGCAACAAAGAAAATACATATGAAAATTGTTGTTCTTTAGAGGGAACAACAGTTGTCCCCCGTAGGGAATTGCAAAGGAAATACATAAGAAAATTGTTGTTCCTTAGAGGGAATAGTAGTTGTTCCCTGTAGGGAACAACAAGGGAAATACATGCCAAAAAATTGTTGTTCCCTACGGGGAACACATAAGAAAATGCACACAAAAATTGTTGTTCCTTATAGGGAACAACAACTATTCCCTGTAGGGGAAAAAAAATGAAATACACATTGAAACTAATGTTCCTTAGAGGGAACAATGGCTGTTCCTTAGAGGGAACACCAGCTGTCCCTTAGAGGGAACAACAGTTATTTCTTGTAAGGAATAACAAGAAAAAACATTGCACACAGAAATTGTTGTTCCTTACAGGGAACAATGATAAAATTTGCACACAAAATTGTTGTTCCTTAGAGGGAATGACAATTGTTCCTTATAGGGAATAACATTTGTTCCTTGGAGGGAACAACAAGAAGAAAATCCACACAAACATTGTTGTTCCTTAGAGGGAACAACAACTGTTCCTTAAAGGGAACAACAAAGGAAAAATAGAAAAATAAACTTATATACAATTTATTATACAAGCGAATTCAATCAAATAGAAAGGGAAATTTATGTACAAATTTCAAAAACAAATAAATTCTTCATTGGACCAATGCTGTGGATGGTGTGCCCTCCTCAGAAAGAATTTGTATAGTGGAATCTTCCCATAACTATTGGAAAAAGGACTCCATAGTAAGCGTTTTTGATAGAGGCGTACTCGATGTCCATTTAATTTAAAAGAGTAGCCAGACCCATCAATGGTGGCTAATGTGAGGGTGCCATTATCGTGCACCTCTTGTATCTCACAGGGGCCTAACCATCTGTCCTAGAGTTTTCCCAGGAAATCCTAGAACCTAGAATCATACAGAAGTGCCCAATCACCTTTGTGGAAGACCTTCTTCTTGATAAGGGCATCATGCCATTTCACTCTTTGTTGTTAGATCAGTACAGTATGCTGAAGAGATGATAGTTGGATTTCATCCAATTCATTGATTTGATGTAGCCTATTAATATGTTCGTCATTTAAGTCCAACCCTACTTCCTGAGCTATCCTCAATGTCTGAATTTCAAATTCGATTGGGAAAATAGGATCTTTTCCAAACACTAGCGGATATGGGGAATATCCTGTGGTATTTCTCCATGTCATGAGGTATGCCCACAAGACTTCTGGAAATCGGGTAGCCCAGTCACATCTATGTGATGCAACTGTCTCTGTGAGTATTGCCTCGATTACTTTATTGGTGCTTTCTACCTAGCCATTTGCTTGTAGGTGGTATGGAGTTGTGATTCTGTGCATGATATGGTGATTTTTTAATGTGGCAATAATATTATGGCCTACAAATTATGGCTCTCCATCTGTGATTATTTCTCTAGGAAAGCCATCACATGAAAAGTTGGAAAAGGAAGTGGATTACTGAGTCCTCCATTGCCCTTGGTAATGCTTCTGCCTCCACTCATTTAATCACATATTCTGGTGCAACTAGTATATATGTATTTTGATTAGATGATGGGTTTATTGGACCAATGAAATCTAATGCCCATCATTCAAAAGGTTCAATGACTAATTACAGATGCACGGGCATCTCATCAGACTGCCCAGGGCATCCCATTCTCTGGCAACTGTCGCATGCCTAGACAAACTTCTTGGCGTCCTTAAAAATGGTGAGCCAATAATAACCCATCTGTAAGACTTTGTGACCAATCCTGTGGTCTGCAAAATTTCAACTGCAAGGCCCATCGTGGGAAGGTTTTAGGATGTCGAACATACCATCTTCCCTAACACATCTTCGAATATGCATATCGGCTCCTATATGAAATAAATATCCTCTGATCCAGGAGAACTGAGTGCTACGCTGTACTATTTGTTTTCTTTCACTAGGCATCAGGTGCTTGGGTAATTTTCCCACTGCTAGGTAGTTTGTGACATCCGCGTACCATGGTGTTTTCATGGTTACAGCAAATAAATGTTCATCAGGGATATAGTCTTCTATTGCTGCCGAGTCATCTATCTTTGGCATATGTTAAAGGAAGTATGCTACTGGATTTTCCTTTCCTGGTCAATCTTTGATTGTTATGTATAATTCCTGCAAAAGGATCAACCATCTTGTCACTCTTCCATTTGTAATAGGTTTATTAGCTAGATATTTAATAACAGAGTGACCAATATACAAAACCATAGGGTATCCTATTATATAATACTTGAATTTATTAATAGCATAGATTATAGCCAAAAATTCCTTTTAAGTCATAGTGTAATTTAACTTAGCCGAAGATAGCTTTTTGCTAATGTAATATATCTCATAAGGTTTCTTATCTTCCTCCTGGCTGAGAACTACTCCAATGGCCGTATTTGAAGCATTGGATGAAATATGGAATGGCAAATCCCAGTTTGGGCCCCGTAATACTGGGGTTGTTGATACTAGCCATTTTCAATCCTCAAAGGAAGTTTCACATTTGTCAGTCTAAATGAAATCTATATTTCCTGTTAATGCATATAATGGTGCAACCATTTGAGAGAAATTATTTATAAATCTTCTATAATATCCGGAAAATCCCAAGAAACTGTGTACCTCAGTTTGTGTGGAGGGGGTAGGTACTAAGAGAATTATTTGAATTTTTGTTGGATCTACCTGAATTCCAGCTGTTGAGATGTAGTGACCTAGGATGAGGCCCTCGGTCATCATCATGTGCCATTTTTCACGGCTTAAAGAGAGCCTGGTAGCAATGCATCTTTGCAAAACTTTCTCTAGCGTTTGTAATTCTAGCTCGAAGTCATCCCCCTAGGGTGTAAAGTCATCCATGTACACCTCGAGCCCCTTGTTTATTAAGTCTGAAAAAATGTTGAGTATGTTATCACTCAGGTTGTTCCCTACTTCCTAAAGGGAATATGACCAAGGTAACCACTGACCAATCTTTTGGCTACAGGTTCAAGCCTACCTGCAGCCAGAGAGGGCTCTCTCTTTATATTTTAGCTTTGTTCATGAATGTTTTAAGCTAGTTATGGTGTACTGTTTTGTTTGAATTTGGTGGGTTGGTGAATTCAGATAGAACTGAGATACAACTCATAGGACATTTTGTTCCATTAGGCAATGGAGTTGAAGTATTTGTGCTACTGAAAGTAGATTTATGAAGGCAGAATGTTGTTGCAGAGCAAGTTAGGCATATGTGAAACAATTTATCAACTTTTTTGATGAAATTATGGAATTAATGAGTGAAAGGCAATTAAGAATCTTTCACTCTGCTAAATAAAGAAACATGAAGGTATTCCTTAAGAGCAGTTAAGAATTCTTAAACGATATTCACCATGACATAATTAGTTCAGACATGAGCAATTAATAATTCATATCTATGGGTAATCCAGAAGAAAACATATTTAGAAATAGAGATTGAGCATAGGGTGTTTAAAACAAATCCTAGGCTATTCTTTTTCTCTACTTACTAAGATTATGGAAACATGAGAATTATGGAATACACAGAAAACACATACACAGTTCATAGAAACTTATTGCTTCATCAAATGACACAGGAATTCTGCAACTAAACAGAGCCATTCATTTCCGTCTTCAGATAGCTTAAGAACCGGAAATCTCCATCAGCAATTTGTATTATCAAAAAATGTCTCCAAAATACAATAGAGCTCTTCAGAAAGAAGTACACTACAACCGACCATCAATACGTTATCTGAGGGGATATATATAAAAAAATAGGGTACAAAATATCTCAGTAGAGAGTTATTGTGCAATAAATTGCACCACCAACTCTCTTACAAAAAGTAAACGAAAACATAAATATAGCATTTAATGTTGAGATAGTTGCTATCTTTCTGTCAGACAGCTTTTGACTTTATGGCTCTGGAAAGTAGGTTGTAGTTGTGCCTTTAACTCCGCGTTAATTGAGCCTGCTGTTTGGGTGCATTGGTGAGTCACTTGTATGGATGCTTGCTGTACCTGTGTGTTGATCTGCCTGCTAACCTGCCTGTTGACCTGTACCGTGACTTGAAAACTTTGATTTTTCTCAAAAAAGGGAAAAGCAAAGTGGAATCATCTGGGAAAAATCTCCAGCATTGCTTGCCACCAATCAGCTGGAGGTAGCTGATGCCTCCTCATTTTCACTAGTGTTTCATCTGCCTCTGTATGTCTGTAAAAGTTTGGAGGGACCTCAAACAGATGATTTATTTCATGTTCAATAAAGAACAGATTTTCTAGCTTGTTATAGAGAGATTGCCCAGAGGGAGGGCATGCTTCTTCTGTGGAGCTGCTGGATGCTGTTATCTAATTTTCAATATAATTGTTGATCCTTGTCATATACCGATTATATGACAGCAGTTGTCCTATGCCAGTCACTAGGCTTGGCAGTCCTTTGTCCTGTAGTATAGTCATTTTTGCTCTAAATTCATCAATCTCTGCTTTCATCTCCTGACATTTCCTCTCTAGAGTTTGAGTAAAATTCCTCAAGGTCAGTACCTTTTTGGCTGTCAGGATTGTATCTGTTCTGCTGCTTATTTCTAGAGCTGCCAGTTCCTCTCTAGTGTGGTTATTGAGGAAATGTATCATTCTGGTGGCTTGCTCGGGCATTTTTCCTAGGGCTGTCCTGGCTCTTTGTATTTCTACATGAGCCACATATATCAGCTCAACCTTCTCAAAAATTGCTTGAATGGACCTCCATTGGTCTTGTATAGATTGGCCAATTTTGGTCCAAATAATCTTCTTTATTTCTGCTAGGGTTTTACCTAGCAGCAATTCTTTTTCCAGAGTTTTCACTTTGGCCTCTAAGGCCTTTATTTCTCTTTGTTTTTCTGCTACTGTCATTTTTGATTTATCATAACTGGTCTCCAGCTTGGCCAATCTATCCTTAGCATCATTTATTTCAGTGACCTGAGTCTCAAGCTCTTTAACAGCTTTCATCAACTCCTCCATGCTCATGCTGGATTCTGCTGCTGTTGTTGCTTCTGCTGTTGCTCCTGTTGCTGATGTAGCTGTGGTAGGTGCTGGAATAGCAGGAGGGGCTGCTACTGCTTGTGTGGGAGGGGCAGGTCCAAGATTTGTTGATGTTTGAGGGGGCTGGGAGGCTGACTCCCCTTGCTTCTCCTGCAGTGCTTTCTCTAATTATGCCTCCATTTGTAATATTCTTTGGTTCATTACCAGAAGCAGGTCCATAGCATCATCTACTTGCTTTTCTTGTGCAAGTTTTGCTGTTTGAGGGTGAATGGTAGGAGGCAATTTTGCCTGCCTTCTTAGTGCAACAATGTCATCCTCTTTCTTCTTCATAAGGGCTCTAACACCCTTCGGATCCTTTGGGTCATGTCCCAAATCAACTATTATGTCCTCCAGAGTCTTTATTCTATTGTCCTTTGCAGAGGAAGACAACCTTTCAAAATCAAGCTGTCTGTTTGTGTTCTTCAGGGCTTCCTTTAGCTGATGGGCCAGCATTACCCTGTCAGCAAGAGTTGCATACACCATTTCCCCGGGCTGTTTGTGCAGCTCAATCTAATCCATTGGGTGTATGTGTTTGGAAACGACCTCCAGGTCTGTTCTGTAGTAATCTGCTGGGGTCTTTGGATGTGGAACTTTAGGCTTTATATGGGTGAAGATCATTTTTTCTTCCTTCAGATCATAGGCAACCATCAACCTTTGTTTTTTGGTTGGAGTTGTCTTCAAGAATTGCTCATAGAGCTGCACTCTCACCAATTCATTCTGTGCCTTGATCTCTATGAAGCCTTCTTTGACTGCAGCTAGTTTCTTTCCCTGTTGTCTTGAGGAGGACACCTCTGTGGTATGCTGCTGGGCCTGTTCTAGCTGAAATGAGCTAGTGGCAGTCTGCTGGCTTGTTTGCCTTTCTCTGTTGTGGCTTTCTGCCCGTTCTTTACTGATGTCTCCTTCTTCTGTTTCAGGGTCTATCCTTGGCCTCTTGGCCTCTGGTTGCTGTGATGACCCTGTTGGAGGTGTGACCTCCTCTCTGTCTCTCTTTTTTCCTCTCTCATCATTGGGAGGAGTCTGCAAAACTGGGATTTGGGTTTGTTCAGTTTGCTGTGGAGGGGCTTGCTCTGATTGCTGATCCTTTGATGTGCTGGGCTGCCCTGTCTCTACCTGTTGTTGTTCATCCATCTTCTCCTTTCCCTTTGCTGTAGTTGTTGTTGCTGGAGCTTGCTGGGTGTCCTGTACAGCTGGAGCAGTAGAAGTGCCTTCTCCTGCTTGGACTGGTTGTTTGAACAAGACCTGTTGACAAGAATCCAAGTCAAGAGTTTTTTCCAAGTCCTTTGCAGTCTGCTCCATTTTTTCTTCCTGAGTCAATTCCTCTACTATTGATTCAGGTACCCATTCTTCTTGGTTGGAAAAGTGTTGTATTTGTGGGTATGGGCAATGCTTATAGGCTAGCATCCTATATTTGACCCTCCTAGCACTGATGAAACCTTCAGGGTCATAAGGGACCCACCAGAAGCTTCGTTTGAGTTTGAGCTGTTGCCCTAGCATTTGATCAGCTTCTTGCCAACCATCTTTCTTGTTCATGACAAATGGGCCTAGCTGGTCTCTGAACTTTAGGTTGGATTTCTTCTTGGCACTGTGAAAGTGTGTCAGATCAAAGTTTATAAGCTGTCTGTAGTATTCCAGGGCAAATAGCCTCATAGGCACATATTTTGGGAGCCTGTAGGGACAGAGCTCACAACTATAGATTTGTATGACTCTGTGATTTTGGTACAAGTACCAATCACCTATCTTGTAACTCCTGGATAGCTGCAAGATTTTCTGCATATCCTTGGACAATCTGATAGGAGGGGTCCTCTTTAAGAGGCATGTGACTGGATACACAAACTGGTAAATAAATTCACAGTATGAGTAGGGAGAATTCTGGACTTGGTGGAAGACTGAAGACCAGAAGATGACAGACCTCCTTTCTCCCTGTGAGTCTAGCTTCTTGATTGGGCACTGGAAGCAATCTGTCTGGTAATACA
>APFE030003308.1:211418-248380 GCA_000404065.3 Pinus taeda
AGTCTTGGGGCATTGCCCCTGGATTTGCAGGCAGGACTAAAGGAGCATATCTAGCCATATTTGCAGGGATAAAAGGGGCAGCAAGAAGGAGTGGAACAGTTGGAACAACAGGGATAATAGGAGTAAGGTGTGTTGGGGATGGGGGAGTGGGGAAACTACCTTGGGAAGTGGATGAAGAACTAGGATAAGGAGGGGTAGTGTGAGGGTGAACTGATGCTTTGACAAGAGTAGGAATATAGCTCTGCTGATTTGGCTCTGTATCTGAATGTGAGAGCTCCCCTAATTGCTCCAGCTTCTTTAAGATTTTGGGGATTAAATTGGGGTTTTAAAAGATAGTTGGGGGATTAGGGTCAGGATTGGACCTAGTATAACGAGATTTCTTCTTTGGAGCCAGCTTCTGAGTTTTCTTTCCTTAGTATCCTATGATAGGACTTTTAAACAGGAAGCTTATTTCCTTTCACTTGGTATTTTGACATAAGTTCCCCAGCGGAGTCGCCATTGATGTTATCACTCAGGTTGTTCCCTGCTACCTAAAGGGAATAAAGCCGAGGTAACCACTGACCAATCTTTTAGCTACAGGTTCTAGCCTACTTGCAGCCAGAGAGGGCTCTCTCTTTATATTTTAGCTTTGTTGATGAATGTTTTAGGCTAGTTATGGTGTACTGTTTTGTTTGAATTTGGTGGGTTGGTGAATTCAAATAGAACTGAGATACAGCTCATAGGACATTTTGTTCCATTAGGCAATGGAGTTGAAGTATTTGTGCTACTGAAAGTAGATTTATGAAGGTAGAATGTTGTTGCAGAGCAAGTTAGGCATATGTGAAACAATTTATCAGCTTTTTTGATGAAATTATGGAAATAGTGAGTGAAAGGCAATTAAGAATCTTTAACTATGCTAAATAAAGAAACATGAAGGTATTTCTTAAGAGAAGTTAAGAATTCTTAAACAATATTCACCATGACAGAAATAGTTCAGACATGAGCAATTAAGAATTCATATCTATGGCTAATCCAGAAGAAAACATATTTAGAACTAGAGATTGAGCATAGGGTGTTTAAAACAAATCCTAGGCTATTCTTTTTCTCTACTTACTAAGATTATGGAAACATAAAAATTATGGAATACACAGAAAACACATACACAGTTTAGAGAAACTTATTGCTTCAGCAAATGACACAGGAATTCTGCAACTAAACAGAGCCATTCATTTCCGTCTTCAGATAGCTTAAGAACCGGAAATCTCCATCAGCAATTTGTATTATCAAAAAATGTCTCCAGAATACAATAGAGCTCTTAAGAAAGAATTACACTACAACCGACCCTCAATACATTATCTAAGGGGATATATGTACAAAAATAGGGTACAAAATATCTCAGTAGATAGTTATTGTGCAATAAATTTCACCACCAACTCTCTTACAAAAAGTAAATGAAAACATAAATATAACATTTAATGCTGAGATAGCTGCTATCTTTCTATCAAACAGCTTTTGACTTTATGGCTCTGGAAAGTAGGCTGTAGCTGTGCCTTTAACTCTGCGTTAATTGAGCCTGCTGTCTGGGTGCATTGGTGAGTCACTTGTACAGATGCTTGCTGTACCTGTGTGTTGATCTGCCTGCTGACCTGCCTGTTGACCTATACCGTGACTTGAAAACTTTGATTTTTCTCAAAAAAGGCAAAAGCAAAGTGGAATCATCTGGGCAAAATCTCTAGCATTACTTGCCACCAATCAGCTGGAGGTAGCTGATGCCTCCTCATTTTCACTAGTGTTTCATCTGCCTCTGTATGTATGTTAAAGTTTGGAGGGACCTCAAACAGATGATTTATTTCATGTTCAATAAAGAACAGATTTTCTAGCTTGTCATAGAGAGACTGCCCAGAGGGAGGGCCTGCTTCTTCTGTGGAGCTGCTGGATGCTGTTATTTGATTTTCAACATAATTGTTGATCCTTGTCATATACTGATTATATGACAGCAGCTGTCCTGTGCCAGTCACTAGGCTTGGCAGTCCTTTGTCCTGTAGTATAGTCATTTTTGCTCTAAAATTCATTCAATCTCTGCTTTCATCTCCTGACATTTCCTCTCCAGAGTTTGAGTAAAATTCCTCAAGGGTCAGTACCTTTTTGGCTGTCAGGATTGTATCTGTTCTGCTGCTTATTTCTAGAGCTGCCAGTTCCTCTCTAGTGCGGTTATTGAGGAAATGTATCAGTCTGGTGGCTTGCTCGGGCATTATTCCCAGGGCTATCCTGGCTCTTTGTATTTCTACATGAGCCACATCTATCAGCTCAACCTGCTCAAAAATTGCCTAAATGGACCTCCATTGGTCTTGTATAGACTGACCAATTTTGGCCCAAATAATTTTCTTTATTTCTGCTAGGGTTTTACCTAGCAGCAATTCTTTTTCCAGAGTTTTCACCTTGGCCTCTAAGGCCTTTATTTCTCTTTGTTTTTCTGCTACTGTCATTTTTTATTTATCATAACTGGTCTCCAGCTTGGCTAGTCTATCCTTAGCATCATTTGTTTCAGTGACCTAAGTCTCAAGCTCTTTAACAGCTTTCATCAACTCCTCCATGCTCATGCTGGATTCTGCTGCTGCTGTTGCTCCTGTTGCTGATGTAGCTGTGGTAGGTGTTGGAATAGTAGGAGGGGCTGCTACTACTTGTGTGGGAGGGGCAGGTCCAAGATTTGTTGATGTTTGAGGGGGATGGGAGGCTGACTCCCCTTGCTTGTCCTACAGTTCTTTCTCTAATTTTGCCTCCATTTGTAATATTCTTTGCTTCATTACCAAAAGCAGCTCCATAGCATCATCTACTTGCTTTTCTTGTACAACTTCTGCTGTTTGAGGGTGAATGGTAGGAGGCAATTTTGCCTGCCTTCTTAGTGCAGCAATGTCATCCTCTTTCTTCTTCATAAGGGATCTAACACCCTTCAGATCCTTTGGGTCATGTCCCAAATCAATTATTATGTCCTCCAAAGTCTTTATTCTATTGTCCTTTGCATAGGAAGACAACCTTTCAAAATCAAACTGTATGTTTGTGTTGTTTAGGGCTTCCTTTAGCTGATGGGCCAGCATTTCCCTATCAGCAAGTGTTGCATACACCATTTCCCCAGTCTGTTTGTGCAGCTCAATCTGATCCATGGGGTGTTGTCTTTTGAAAAGACCTCCAGGTTTGTTCTGTAGTAATCTGCTGGGGTCTTTGGATGTGGGACTTTAGGCTTTAGATGGGTGAAGATCATTTTTTCTTCCTTCAGATCATAGGCAACCATCAACTTTTGTTTTTTGGCTGGAGTTGTCTTCAAGAATTTCTCATAGAGCTACACTCTCACCAATTCATTCTGTTCCTTGATCTCTATGAAGCCCTCTTTGACTGCAGCTGGTTTCTTGCCCTGTTTCCTTGAGGGGGACACCTCTGTGGTATGTTGTTGGGCCTGTTCTAGCTGAAATTAGCTAGTGGCAGTCTGCTGGCTTGTTTGCCTTTCTCTGCTCTGGCTTTCTGCCCGTTCTTCACTAATGTCTCCTTCTTCTGTTTCAAGGTCTATCCTCGGCCTCTTGGCCTCTGGTTGCTATGATGACCCTGTTGGAGGTGTGACCTCCTCTCTGTCTCTCTTTTTTCCTCTCTCATCATTGAGAGGAGTCTGCAAAACTGGGATTTGGGTTTGTTCAGTTTGCTGTGGAGGGGCTTGCTCTAATTGTTGATCCTTTGATGTGTTGGGATGCCATGTCCCTACCTGTTGCTGTTCATCCATATTCTCCTTTCCTTTTGCTGTAATTGTTGTTGCTGGAGCTTGCTGGGTGTCCTGTACAGCTGGAGCAGTAGAAGTGCCTTCTCCTACTTGGACTGGTTGTTTGAACAAGACCTGTTGACAAGAATCCAAGTCAAGAGTTTTTTCCAAGTCCTTTACAGTCTGCTCCATTTTTTCTTCCTGAGTCAATTCCTCTACTATTGATTCAGGTACCCATTCTTCTTGGTTGGCAAAGTGTTGTATTTGTGGGTATGGGCAATGCTTATAGGCTGGCAGCCTATATTTGACCCTCCTAGCACTGATGAAACCTTCAGGGTCATAAGGGACCCACCAGAAGCTTCGTTTGAGTTTGAGCTATTTCCCTAGTATTTGATCAACTTCTTGCCAACCATCTTTCTTGTTCATGACAAATGGGCCTAGGCGGTCTCTGAACTTTAGGTTGGCTTTCTTCTTGGCACTGTGAAAGTGTGTCAGATCAGAGTTTATAAGCTGTCTGTAGTATTCCAGGGTAAATCGCCTCATAGGCACATATTTTGGGAGCCTGTAGGGACAGTGCTCACAACCATAGATTTTGATGACTGTGTGATTTTGGTACAAGTACCAATCACCTATCTTGTAACTCCTGGATAGCTGCAAGATTTTCTGCATATGCTTGGACAATCTGATAGGAGGGTTCCTCTTTAAGAGGCATGTGACTGGATAAACAAACTGGTCAATAAAGTCACAGTATGAGTAGGGAGAATTCTGGACTTGGTGGAAGACTGAAGACCAGAAGATGACAGACCTCCTTTCTCCCTGTGAGTCTAGCTTCTTGATTGGGCACTGGAAGCAATCTGTTTGATAGTACAAGAATAGGTGATAGATGTATGAGGAATACTTGAATATTGCCTCCCTCTTCAGTCTTGACAATTGATCATGTATCTTATTGGCAATATATTTGGCATAATTGTACTTCAGAGCAGGGGGCTTCACAAGGCTATATGCAGACAGCGTGGCTAGCACAGTTAGATCAACATGCTCATTTGTAGTGAACCCCAGCATAGAGGTTAGCATATCTACCAGCAGCTTGCCTACCTCATTGAAATCTGCATAAGAAAAAGGAGGTGGCCCAGAAGGTTGGCAGTCTACCTTCATGAATTTCCTGGCTATTGTAGCAATTTCTATGCTAGAGAGCTTGGAGCCCTCATCTAGCAAGTAGTTTATGGAGAAGGGGTATAGCAGCTGGGTCTGCTTGTAGTTCAGCATTTGGTTGATGGAATCTGGTGTTATATAAAAGAGGATGCTCCCAGATAGAGACTTCACAGCTCTGTGTTTCTGGTCATAATTTTCTGCATAGAGGTGGATGACTTCAGGGAAAATTTTCACAGCAGGCAGGAAGTAGGTGGGCAGATTGGATTCCCAGATGCCATACAGGTCACTGTTGTCCAAGTGACTATTTCTTAGCTGGCAATATGTTTGTAAGTGATTCCTCTCTGCCACAAAATCTGTAATGAGGGCATCACTGTCCACCAGTGGCATAGCTTCCAGTTCTTTGTTAGGTGGATTTGTAGGAGCTACATCCAGAGCAGCTGGAGTGGCCATTGTCTAGTTTTAGCTGGATGTTTTACTCGATTTTCAAGCTTGATACAAGTGCTGATGAATGCTTGCTAATCTTTGTTTTGCAGTGAGCAGCTTGGCCGTGTAAGGAGGCTTTTACAGGCTTAATGAACTGTGGGGCACTCTGTTTTGAAGAACCAGAGTGTGTTGAGCTAACTAACTGGTTACTTGCAGGGAATTTCTTTAGCAGGGGTGAGGGAACTGCTAAATTAGTTTTCTAGCCGGTAGCTCGGCTCCTTCAATTGCTTTTTGTGGTAAAATTGTGAATTTTACAAAGGGGCACGGGTTTCTTCAAGATTTTTGTCACGCAGGGGTTTTACTGGCTTCTTAAGTAAATTTCAGTGGTCAATTTATCAATGGGGAGCTTTTGACAGAGTTCTTATGCAGGAAATTAGGATAGCAAAGGAGAACAGTGGGTAAAGAGGACGTCTGCGACAAATACTTGGTTTTTATGGCGTGGGAGGCGTTTGAACCAGTCAAATTGTAGGTACTCGGGTTGATAATGGAGGCGGCAACAACTTTGGCGGGTGGCTTTTGAGTTTTGACCGTTGCACATCGATTTTCGCATGCAGAGGAGCTTCTGAAATAGTAAAAAACAATGAGAAATAATGGTTAATTCTCGCCTTTTTATGCATTTTTGGCATATTGGCGCCTTTTTGGTGATGAGGTCATGCTGACATCATCATGGGCCCGGGTACGAATTGGTGACATGGCAGCTGACGTGGGTGCCCAGGTGGCAGTGACACGGTGGCAGGGTGCACAGGGTGACAGGTGACATGGATGCGACGTGGAGGTATGGTGGCAGCAAGGATGGGTGACGTCACACTGACGGGGGCGTGACGTCAGCATGGGGAGGAGGTGGTAAGTGGTTTCCCCGGAAGGGTTGAGGGTGGTAAGTGGTATCGGGGGGGGGGGGGGGGTGAACACTGCGGGAGGTCGACGCGTGGCGGGGGTACGGCGGCAATACCGCCCATCCCCCAGACGCAAAAGGTTAGGCGGCTTCTCCACATGAATGACCACCCACCGTTAGATGGGCGGGGTCAACGATCGTGCGGTGGGCGACGATCATGACACGATGGTGTGTTAGGTAAGGGGGACCCGCCCAAATATTAAAATGGGTTTTAATTAAATCGGGCGCGGGGGGTAAAAACTTTAGGATATGGGTTTTTTAGGCGCATGTATTATAAACTGTTTTAATTGAAAAAAAAAATTATAATAAAGTGGGTTTAAGGCGGAAAAAGGGGTGCATGGGTTAATGAGGGCAGGGTTTCAAATTTTTTGGGTTTTCATCAAAGTTTCTTGAAAGAAGCAATAGTTTAGGGACAAAGGGGTTAATACCAACCTCAGATAGGTTAATATTTCCCCAAAGAAGGGTTATATAGCTATAGTGCTAGGGGGAGGGTTTTTTATAGATATTTTTTGGGAAATGTTTCATAGATTCTAATAGAATTATGGAAAGGGGGAAGTTAGGGAGCTAAATAGTACATTAGTGGTCAATATGGCTTTGTGAGGTGAATAAAGGGGTAAAGCTAAGTTCTAATAGGTAAAACTTAACTTAGGATTTTGAGGATAAATGAAATGATGAGAAAATTTTTTTACACAAAAAATGTGGCTTCTTTTCATGTTTGAACTTCATGGTTTGACCAAGTAGTTTATCATGAAATGAAGTGGAACTGGACACCTGAGCAGATCTCAAGGCCCTTGGGGGTGTTAGTAAAATGAAGTTTGGGGGAAAATAGGGGAAATTAGACATGCTTCCAATACTTGTCCTCCACTCTCTGCTTTTGATGCCAATACCCTGAGTGGCATGAGTTTTTTCACTTAGTAAGCCAATTGGTGATGGCCCTCCATTTCTACAACCTTGCACTACTTACCCATCCTAGTAATCCTAACATTTTTTCTTCATTTAAAGTGGGTGCACTTGAATTAGCAGACCCTGATTGTCCTCTTTTTCTTTTGACTGCCCTCCTATCTAAAACCTACCCTTATTTCTTCCAAGGCCCCAGATTAAGCAGTTGGGCACCTTTATTTCTCTACCTAGCTAGTCATCTGCCAAGCTTGAGCTGTTTGGTCAGGGAACATTCTCTATTCTGCAGCAAGCAATTTAACCATGGCATGGTCCAGTTTAGATTATTGGGCCATCCATCAAGTATGATTAGCAGCAGTATTTGCAAAGCATGATACTGCCCAAAAGTTAGTAGTGGCATTTTGACTGGCCACTTTCCTGGTCTTTAGTTTGGGGTTCATTTTCACTTTTCTCTTGACCACCTGATTTTCTTGCCTTTTGATTATTCTTTTAAGGCATACCCTCTTTTCATTTTTTAATTTTTATAGCATGTACACAAAATATGGAACCTTTGCAGCCTGCAATGATGAACATATTTAGCCCTTCCACTGTCAATCATGAAAGATGAAACCTATTGGTATAGGAACCTAACAGAGTATAGCCCTATGGAATGTGGCAGGTGCATTGTATAGTCCGAAAGGTAAGACCCTGTAAGCAAATGTCCCTCAAGTGTAGGTAAAGGTAGTCTTATCTTGGTCTTTAGGGGCAATTTGAATTTGATTGTAGCTGTCGAAGCCATCTAGGAAAGAAAAGAATTTGTTTCATGCCAATGTGTCCAAGACCTGGTCAATGAACGGAATGGGGAAATGGTCTTTTTGGGTTGCTTTATTAAGCTTTCTATAATCAACACATATACTCCACTTTCCATTCCTTTTAGGCACCACTACTAATGGAGAGACCCATTTGCTATCAGATATAGGATAGATGAAATTTACATCTAATAGTTTTTGTAGTTCATCTTTAACAATATCTTTAAGATGAGGGTTTAACCTCTATTGAGGTTGTCGAATGGGCCTCACATATTTCTATGTATAGATGTGGTGCATGCATGATTGGGGATAAATCCCTTTCATGTCTAGGTAATCCCATGTGAAAGCCTCTTTATATTTTCTCAGAAGTTGAACAAGCCTCTGCTCTTGGTCATCAGTCAAGTTTTTGTTGATATTTAGGACTTTCCCTGGCTCAATTTCTATGGTTTTGCTATTATAAACAGAAGTTGCTGGTATTGACTAGTCATTAATATATTTTAAGTGATTTTTTTTAATTTCGTTATCCAGGGCTACTTCGATCATGTGACACTTTAGATTGGATACAACATCTGGTTGGTTAATATAAGTGTTAATGATGTGATCTTCTGTTTTATCCTTGAATTCGAGAGCATCTTCTATAGTTAGCAATGATCGAATGTTTTTAGTTAAATATGATACAAGTTGTTTTCTAGTTTTTATTATTGTTAAAATTGGCTGAGCTAGAGGATATAAGACTAAATTATTCACATTACTTCCTCTTGCTATGTCATGCTGCCTGTTCGACAACTTTTGTAAGAAACTGCGGTTGCTATCCAAGGTCTTCTTAGAATTAGGGGATGTCCATCTAGCTAGTTTATAGGATTGATTATCAAAAAATCTGTTGGGTATTCCCAAGAATCTACAGAGACCATTACATCCTGTAATGTGCCTTTTGGTTTGACTACCGATCGATTAGCCAGTTCCAGCAAGGTCGTGGTTGGATCCAAGGATGTAATGCCAAGTTTTTGATAGGTTGTTGTTGTGAGAATATTGATGAATGATCCTAGGTCAACTAATGCATTGGGGAAGGAGCATCCATTTATTTGTATTGTGACTATAGGGTTTCCTGGGTCCTCATATTTTATCGATGTTTCTTTGCCTAATAATAAATCGGACAAAGTTCTGACTACATGGACAGTTGGGGTTGTTTTTATTTTCCTCTTCAGTTTTTTTGTACACAATTCCTTAATAGTTTTTGCATAAATTGGGAAGTTCTGAATAGCCTGGAGGAGAGGTATTTTTACACACAATCTTTTTAATTCTCCCAGAAGATCAAAATCAGGATATTTGATTGAGCGAGGTATAATTAATCTCTCTAGGAATGGTGGAGAAGAGGTGATAGTTTGATCGTGAGTTTTCTGTTTAATAATATTCTCCACTCGTGGTGCTTGTTCTACAGGTAATAGATCTTGAATTTGTATATTTTTATCCCCCTTTCACTCTATTACCTGTCCAAACCTTAATTTAATCTCATTACACTCCCTCAACTCAGTTTTTGGCTCTGGTCCTTTAATAATTTGTAGATATTGGACAATCTATTATTGGGGTTCGGGTTGGGTTTGGCTGGGAGTTGTGGTCATAGGTTGGTCTGAGGGTTCTATTGCAATGTGTAGGGTGCTCGCAGTGTAGGTTGGGGTAGGGGGATTGTTCCTGTTGGCTAGTTTGTAGGTCTTTGCCAGCTTGATTGCCAATTCTGGTTTTGTGAAGTGAAGGGTGGCCATTGAGATGGATATGCATTATTTTGCCAGAATGGTGGGAAGTAAGAGGAATTTGGCCAATTGTTATTTTGATTTGATGGTTGGACCAAGCTGGCATAGAGAATGGTTGTTGTGACCAATTAGGAAAAGGTGGCTAGTTTTTCCACATAGCTCCTGGGTATTGTTGTGAATTGTATTACGAGGGTTGAAAGAAAGAATATGGGTCAGTAGGCGTACCTGTTTGTTGTGCTTGCCATTGGTGATGCTAATTTAGCAGGTAGATTGGTTCTGTTTCTTCGTCTGCCTCCTTATAGACTGCTTTTAACCCTGGGAGTGATGGGTAGCTTTCTATGGCATGATCTTTAGTATATATGGCACAGGTTTGTACCATATCCAACGAGCATTCTTTATGACTATGCTTTTTCCTACATCTATGACAAAATATCACCAAGTTTTATTCTGCTTCAACCTACTTCTGCTTGGCTTGCATGATGTCTAATTGCATCGTTAAAGTTCCCAAGATATCTGTTTTGAAATCCTCCAAAAGGTTACCAATTTCTGCATGAGTAATGCTCCCAGCAGAGATTTTGTTTTCCCTGGTGGTCATGTCACATTTTGCTAGTTTCAATCTTGTACTGCCTCTTGAGCACCTGATACACAAATTAATAATGTTAGCATGGTATTCTTGATATATATCACCTTTACCCATAATATTTAATGTCTCTATCCATTGGTATTTCATTCCTTTAATCAATGTAGTTTTTAACACATTATCAGGCAAAGGTAGAGTTGCATAGGGAGATTGCTGGAGGTTATATTGAAAATGTTTCACATACTATTCCAACGTTTCACTAGGTCTTGCTACCATTTGGAATATTTCGTCTTTAAATTCCCTAGATCTACAATAGTCCTAATATTTTTTAAGGAAAGTAGTTTTCATTTGATCCCAACCATTTATTGTGCCCCCACCTAGTCCCATAAACCAACGCAGGGCTGCTCCTTTTAACGTAGAGGGAAACAACTTTAGTTTCTAGGGGTCGATGGTATAATCATAACCCCAACATAATACATCAAATTCAAATAGAAATGCATCTGGAACCTCTGATGTGAGTCCATGAAGAGTGGGGATATTTTGGAGAGGGATAGCTTTCATGGGTGCATTGACAACTATCTCAACGATGGGATACTGTAATGTAGAGGTCTGGGGTACTTGTCACGCGGAATTAGTCGATCTTGCGGACAAGACAGACCTTCCTAGAATCTAATGAAGACCTAATGAAAAACAAACCAACGAGACACTATCTTTCTCTAAATGCGCTTTATAAATAATGGTAAACAAATTTGTTTAAGGGCCTACCTCATGTCCAACGCAAGTTCGGAGATGCCTTCATTCCTTTGATCCAAGTAAGTTCCTTCGTCGCAAACCTGCAAGCACAAACAAGGCAAACAATTAAATAGCACATGAATATCCAATATTATAAAACATATTTAACATGAAAGTCAAGGAGTCCATGAAACAAATAGCATAAGATACTTGTTGAGAAAAATGAGCTTGATTGTATTAATTCAAAAGAAAGAACCTTACAACCTTTGCCTTGACGCTGTACAAGCTCCTTCCAGGGTCCAACAAGAAGTCTCCTCTACTTTGACAAGCTTCACTCACTCCCTAATGGGGCCAAAAAGGTATGTGATCTCTCCTCTTAAGCTCAAATAGGAAGTCTTGATTTCACTAGCATTTACCCTCAAAAGTTCACCTTCTAACCTCCCTGGCCACTGACCCAATGCCTCAATTTATAGTGCAATGGAGATCAGTTACCAGCTCCTCCTTCAAAGGGATAGAGTCCTCCTTCAAAGGGATAGCTCCTCTCAACAAGGGATTAGTTCCTCCTATGATGGGATGCATGAACCACTTGGAGCGAACAATCCACGTAACAAATGCTTCTAGAAAACTCTAGAATTAACCCTAGATGAGCTTTTTTAAGATAAATATTGCGCCTTTTGACTTTTACAGGGGTACGCACCCTCCCCTTTACATACAGAGCATATAAGTATGCAGATACCTTGAACAAAAGGTGCCGGCCCGCAGGAAAAAGTAAGAGAAAGTGCGGAACCAGAGTTACATTGCTTTTTCGATGTCTTTCTCTCTTTTCTCAAGCTTGTTTTAAAGAGCTGAGGTTTAAGACTTGCTTAGGAAGCTGGTATAGGTGATGATAGGCCTACACCGACTGCAAATAATCAAGGTGACGATATTTTTGTGTAACAGATTGCCCCCTAAACTGCGAAGTCTGTAGTAGATGAGGATTTCATTTATCATATAGGAAGAGTGAAGTGCTTTATCATTTCGAGGATCATCTTGCGAAGAGCTCAGTTGGAACCTTTAAAAAAATTCAATGCAAAATATATATATGAGATCATATCATCGCTGAGGTAGGCATTCCCATACTCAGATAAAAACTGACTAAGAGACTGAAAACTGACTAGAAGACTAACTAACTAGGAGACTAACTACTGCTCTGATATAGGAATGATCTCGTAACACATAATAAGTACAGACACATGTGGACACAGTATGGATGCATCCATCTTTTTATGAATAGTCCATAATATAATGAATACAAAATTCTTCGCAGCCTGGATGGTGGAAACTAGATCCAGGGTCTTCATTTCTACGTCCCGAAACAGTACGATTCTATCCATGCGATTGAATGTGTCAAAGTCGAACATGGTAGAAACCCCTTGATTACCAGTCAATGATGTAAACTGTTAACAAGCGTGAGAGAAACCACCAATAATGACAATGGCTCTCAAAGTACTCAGCACAATCCATGAAATGTGATAAGATGTGTTGATGTCGAACATGTCATGGAATCCTTTGATCGAAAGTCGATGATGTGAACTGTCGTCAAAGGCGAGAAACCTGCCGTTGAGGCATGTGGATTTCAAGGTACTGACGATTCCTAGATCATCTTTCTAGATAATGAGTCGGAGTCGATAGAAAGCGATCCGTCGTAAGCAAGCTCACGACATGAAACCATAGATCAAGTTGAAGAAATTTAGTTGCAAGGACTGACTCAGGGATGGTCAAGATGGATGACAGACATTTTGCAGATGAATGGCTTATTTGCACTGAGCTCTTGAACACATAATGACACGACAGATGGTTTGTTGAGATTTGACCCAAAGTTAATACCCAGAAACTGGCTGAAGACTTTCAATATGGTTTGATCAACTGTTAGGTAAAGGATTTCCCAACCCAGGTGAATGAAAGTGTCGTGTTCAAGAGTGGTTATAAAATATGACAAACAGACTCACTTTTCTCTCTTTTCCCCCACCATTTCTGGCAAGTACCTCTTTATTTTTTACAAGCTTGAGGAGGATAACATATGCTTGATTATAAGCTCACCCTCCGGGTGAGTCCAACTTAGTTTAAATTCGAACCCTAAGAAGGAGTGGTCTGTTCCCGTTTGTAATTGAACAGGTCCTTTATTGTCGAAATTTAACGAGTCCAGTATAGGAGAAACTTGGCGCTTTTCATTTTTAGAGAGTCTGAAAAGACTAAAGAAGACTCCAGGGTTTGACTTTTTCGTAAATTTGTGTCTCCCAAGCCCGAAAAAGTATAAAATAATACTTGAGAGAACCGCTTGATCTTTTACGACCAAGGAGTACTTTTCGTTATTAGTGTTTTTGATCCAAAAAAGTAAAAAAGCAATCAAGGACACGTCGTTTTATAACCAATATCGAATTTGAAATGACAAAAATCCGGCAATCTTTTTATGTTTTTACGGTCGAAAAAGAGCTGTAAATAGACCATCTTTTAATTCCGTTTTAACGAGCTTAAAAGAAAAACTCGGCAATATTTTCATGTTTTAGGAGTCAGAAAAGGGGTTAAAGGTGACTCTAGCTGAAAATGATAGATTTCGCCTGAATAATCCTGTTATCTTGCACAAAAACACAAACATTACTCATACCTACTTGAAAGAGATAAAAATGTCGCAAAAATACCTTTTTTAAAGTGAAACATAAACAAATTTGCATTTATTTACTCAAAAAACTTATAAAAAGGGGCTTTTACCGTTGATTTTTACCATTTGTGATTTGGGTGAGAAAATAGTGCTTTTGCTCTGAAAACTTCCTGTGAAGATTGCGGAAAATCCAACCGTCGGAATCGAACGCCGTCTTCTCCAGGTAATCCACATCATCCTCCTCTTCATTTTTAACCGTTATTTTTTTTCAATTTAGTCTCTCATTTCATTTTTTGGGAGGGTTTTTAGGCAAAAAACCCGCGCTCAGGGTACGCAGGCTCACCACTGCGAACCTGCGGACCCAGACCTTTTCTCCATTGGGAAAAAGCTCGGGGTCCACACCTTCCATGTAGACAAAGTGCGGTCCCATGCACTGTGTCTAACATGTAGGGTGCGGGCCCCGCCGCGAGGGTTTTTAACCCAAAAATCCTCAAAAATGGACCAATGAAAAGTTTTTCTAGCTTTTTAATTGATCTTTTTGCTTGATGTAGGTGGTACATCATGCTAGATTGGCGCGAATGAGAGCACGAGGAAGTGGATGCTGCCGCATGGAATCATCAGCCTTCACTTGATGCTTTGAGGGCGTGCAGCTTATACAAATACTGGGCCATTCCTGGCATGAGGGCTCAGGTGGATTTCTTATAGTGGATGGTTGACAGATGGAGCGTCCAGGACCAGTGTTTCTTTATTGGCAGCCACCAGCTCGAGATTGAGCCGGCGGATATATACTTCTTGACTGGTTTGCCTAAGAGAGGTGTTGACTTGACTCTGTTCGGGACTAGGGCAGGTGGCCAGTCTGTCGATAGCCTACGGTTAGAGTACTGCAACCGCCAGACTAGAGACAAAGTGATAGACATAAAGACCATATCCTGTCCTGAGCTTATGGTGATTGCATTCACTGTTACTAGACTTTGCGGAGCTGCCGCATTACATGTTGCCACCGGATCCTAGATGCATATGGCAGTTGATTTCTTTCAGGGCACCATATTCAACTGGTGCGATGCTGTGTTGGCCAATGTGAAGGGCCAATTGACTAGGGCAAGGAACGGATGACTGAAGACTTTAGGTTATGGAGCTTTAGTCGTGAGCTTTGGCCTGGAGAGGATTCCTATGCTTATCCCGCAGCACCTTACAGTTGGAGTTGGGCTTCCCCAAGAGCCCAAACTGATGCGATGGGTCGCAGTCATGGCCCGTCATCCTGACGAGGTTTCCGCGGCCTTCCCAAGCATCTGTGGGCATTGGACATATTGGCACAAATAGATTTCTGGATAGAGTTGGGCCAGAGAAGCCATGTAAGCACGTTCTGACAATCGGCAATCAGGATTAGGGTTGCCCAAATACAAGCCCAAAAACTCAACTACACCGGCCCACTAAGGCAGTTATAGGAAAAGAGATGTGGGATAGAGGTGTGGCTTCACCTGGAAACTGATGGTTGTCCTTGCCACTGATTCCGAGGAGTGGGATGGCGGTTTCATGCTGATGTGGCGAAAAGAGTGGTAGGGTTGGCAAGCAGTCAGGCTAATGTAAAGCGTATGGTGGGTATGGGGAGTGAAGGCATGATGGTAGTGGGTCGCTTATTAGTTTTCACCAATATTAAATTAACGGGAATATTAATTTTCGCAAGTGAAACTCCTGAGGGAAGGAAAAGCGGGCTTATTGGATGAAACACCAAACAGGTCTAGTTAAATTGATATCGATTTTGACACATTCATCCCACAGTGTTGTCTGTAATCCAAAACCTCAATGAGGTCGTCAATTGGGAGGCTGTGCTCTGTTGTTAGAGGAGTGGGTCTGGATGGAACCCGCGCCCGGCGAAGTCAGGAAAGTGGAGGCCGGAGTCACGAAAGCAGACTAAGTTTTTGTCACAGCTCTACTAATAGATGTTTAATAGAATGGGATGGTTCAATGCATAGATGTTGGTCGTGGGTTATTTTGCTTTCAGCATTTCTTTCTTGCTATTTTACTCCACTGCAATTTGGTTTTTTCCGCGGCCTGCCCAAGCATCTGTGGGCGCTAAACACATTGGCACAAATAGCTTTCTGGATAGAGTTGGGCCAGAGCAGCCATGTAAGCACGTCCTGATAATCGACAATCGGGATTAGGGTTTCCCAAATACAAGCCCAACAACTCAACTACACCGGCCCACTAAGGCAGTTATAGGAAAAGAGATGTGGGATAGAGGTGTTGCTTCGCCAGGAAACTGATGGTTGTCCTTGCCACTGATTCCGAGGAGTGGGATGGCGGTTTCGTGCAGATGTGGTGAAAAGAGTGGTAGGGTTGGCAAGCAGTCTGGCTAATGTAAAGCGTATGGCGAGTACGGGGAGTGAAGGCATGATGGTAGCGGGTCGCTCATTAGTTTTCACAAATATTAACTTAACGAGAATATTAATTTTCGCAAGTGAAACTCCTAAGGGAAGGAAAAGTGGGCTTATTGGATGAAACACCACACAGGTCTAGTTAAATTGATATTGGTTTTGACACATTCATCCCACAGTGTTGTCTGTCATCCAAAATCTCAATGAGGTCTTCAATTGGGAGGCTGTGCTCTGTTGTTAGAGGAGTGGATCTAGATGAAACCTGCGCCCGACGAAGTCATGAAAGCAGACTGAGTTTTTGTCACAGCTCTACTAACAGATGTTTAATAGAATGGGATGGTTCAATGCATAGATGTTGGTCATGGGTTATTTTGGTTTCAACATTACTTTCTTGCTATTTTACTCCCTCGCAATTTGGTTTTTTCCGCGGCCTGCACAAGCATCTGTGGGCGCTGGACATATTGGCACAAATAGATTTCTGGATAGAGTTGGGCCAGAGCAGCCATGTAAGCATGTTCTAATAATCGGCCATCGGGATTAGGGTTGCCCAAATACAAGCCCAACGACTCAACTACACCGTCCCACTAAGCCAGTTATAGGAAAAGAGATGTGGGATAGACGTCTGGCTTCACCTGGAAACTGATGGTTGTCCTTGCCACTGATTGCGAGGAGTGGGATGGAGGTTTCGTGCCGATGTGGCGAAAAGAGTGGTAGGGTTGGCAAGCATTCTGGCTAATGTAAAGTGTATGGCGGGTACGGGGAGTGAAGGCATGATGGTAGCGGGTCGCTTATTAGTTTCCACCAATATTAAATTAATGGGAATATTAATTTTTGCAAGTGAAACTCCTGAGGGAAGGAAAAGCTGGCTTATTGGATGAAACACCACACAGGTCTAGTTAAATTGATATCGTTTTTGACACATTCATCCCACAGTGTTGTCTGTCATCCAAAATCTCAATGAGGTCGTCAATTGGGAGGTTGTGCTTTGCTGTTAGAGGAGTGGGTCTGGATGGAACCCGCGCCCGACGAAGTCAGGAAAGCGGAGGCCGAAGTCACGAAAGAAGACTGACTTTTTGTCACAGCTCTACTAACAGATGTTTAATAGAATGGGATGGTTCAATGCATAGATGTTGGTCGTCGGTTATATTGGTTTCAGCATTTCTTTCTTTCAATTTTACTCCCTTGCAATTTGGTTTTTTCCGTGGCCTGCCCAACCATCTGTGGGCGCTGGACATATTGGCACAAATAGCTTTCTGGATAGAGTTGGGCCAGAGCAGCCATGTAAGCAAGTTGTGATAATCGGCAATCGAGATTAGGGTTGCCAAAATAGAAGCCCAACGACTCAACTACACCAGCCCACTAAGGCAGTTATAGGAAAAGAGATGTGGGATGGAGGTGTGGCTTCGCCTCGAAACTGATGGTTGTCCTTGCCACTGATTGCGAGGAGTGGGATGGTGGTTTCGTGCCGATGTGGCGAAAAGAGTGGTAGGATTGGCAAGCAGTCTGGCTAATGTAAAGCCTATGGCGGCTACAGGGAGTGAAGGCATGATGGTAGCAGGTCGCTTATTATTTTTCACCAATATTAAATTAACGGGAATATTAATTTTCGCAAGTGAAACTCCTGAGGGAAGGAAAAGCGGGCTTATTGAATGAAACACCACACAGGTCTAGTTAAATTGAATTCGGTTTTGACACATTCATCCCACAATGTTGTCTGTCATCCAAAATCTCAATGAGGTCATCAATTGGATGGCTGTGCTCTATTGTTAGAGGAGTGGGTCTGGATAGAACCCGCGCCCGGCGAAGTCAGGAAAGCGGAGGCCGAAGTCACGAAAGGAGACTGAGTTTTTGTCACAGCTCTACTAATAGATGTTTAATATAATGGGATGGTTCAATGCATAGATGTTGGTCGTGGGTTATTTTGGTTTCAGCATTTCTTTCTTGCTATTTTACTCCCTTGCAATTTGGTTTTTTCCGCAGCCTGCCCAAGCATCTTTGGGCGCTAGACATATTGGCACAAATAGCTCTCTGGATAGAGTTGGGCCAGCCATGTAAGCACATTCTGATAATCAACAATCAGGATTAGGGTTACCCAAATACAAGCCCAACGACTCAACTACACCGGCCCACTAAGGCAGTTATAGGAAAAGAGATGTGGGATAGAGGTGTGGCTTCGCCTGGAAACTGATGGTTGTCCTTGCGAGTGATTGCGACGAGTGGGATGGCAGTTTCGTGCCGATGTGGTGAAAAGAGTGGTAGGGTTGGCAAGCAGTCTGGCTAATGTAAAGCGTATGGCGGGTATGGGGAGTGAAGGCATGATGGTAGCTGGTCGCTTATTAGTTTTCACCAATATTAAATTAACGGGAATATTAATTTTCTCAAGTGAAACTCCTGAGGGAAGGAAAAGCGAGATTATTGGATGAAACACCACACAGGTCTAGTTAAATTGATATCGGTTTTGACACATTCATCCCACAATGTTGTCTGTCATCCAAAATCTCAATTAGGTCGTCAATTGGGAGGCTGTGCTCTGTTGTTAGAGGAGTGGGTCTGGATCAAATCCCGCGCCCGGCGAAGTCAGGAAAGCGGAGGTCGAAGTCATGAAAGCAGACTGAGTTTTTGTCACAGCTCTACTAACATATGTTTAATAAATGGGATGGTTCAATGCATAGATGTTGGTCGTGGGATATTTTGGTTTCAACATTTCTTTCTTTCTATTTTACTCCCTTGCAATTTGGTTTTTTCCGCGTCCTGCCCAAGCATCTATGGGCGCTGGACAGATATTCACAAATAGCTTTCTGGATAGAGTTGGGCCACATCATCCATTTTAGCACGTTATGATAATCGGCAATCGGGATTAGGGTTGCCCAAATACAAGCCCAACGACTCAACTACACCGGCCCACTAAGGCAGTTATAGGAAAAGAGATGTGGGATAGAGGTGTGGCTTCGCCTGGCAACTGATGGTTGTCCTTGCCACTGATTGCGAGGAGTGGGACTGCGGTTTCTTGCCAATGTGGCGAAAACAGTGGTAGGATTGGCAAGCAGTATGGCTAATGTAAAGCGTATGGTGGGTACGGGGAGTGAAGCCATGATGGTAGCAGGTCGCTTATTAGTTTTCACCAATATTAAATTAACGGGAATATGAATTTTCGCAAGTGAAATTCCTGAGGGAAGGAAAAGCGGGCTTATTGGATGAAACACCACACAGGTCTAGTTAAATTGATATCGGTTTTGACACATTCATCCCTCCTGAGTTTTTGTCACAGCTCTACTAATAGATGTTTAATAGAATGGGATGGTTCAATGCATAGATGTTGGTCATGGGTTATTTTGGCTTCAACATTTCTTTCTTGCTATTTTACTCCCTTTCAATTTGGTTTTTTCCGCGGCCAGCCCAAGCATTTGTGGGCGCTGGACATATTGGCACAAATAGCTTTCTAGATAGATTTGGGCCAGAGCAGCCATGTAAGCACGTTCTGATAATCGGCAATCAGGATTAGGGTTTCCCAAATACAAGCCCAACGACTCAACTACACCGGCCCACTAAGGCAGTTATAGGAAAAGAGATGTGGGATAGAGGTGTGGCTTCACTTGGAAACTGATGGTTGTCCTTGCCACTGATTGCGAGGAGCGGGATGGCAGTTTCGTGCCAATGTGGCGAAAAGAGTGGTAGGGTTGGCAAGTAGTCTGGCTAATGTAAAGCGTATGGTGGGTATGGGGAGTGAAGGCATGATGGTAGCGGTTCGCTTATTAGTTTTCACCAATATTAAATTAACGGGAATATTAATTTTCGCAAGTGAAACTCCTGAGGGAAGTAAAAGCGGGTTTATTGGATGAAACACCACAGAGGTCTAGTTAAATTGATGTTGGTTTTGACACATTCATCCCATAGTGTTTTCTGTCATCCAAAATCTCAATGAGGTTGTCAATTGGGAGGTTGTGCTCTATTGTTAGAGGAGTGGGTCTGGATGGAACCCGTGCCCGGCAAAGTCAGGAAAGCGGAGGCCGAAGTCACAAAAGCAGACTGAGTTTTTTTCACAGCTCTACTAGCAAATGTATAATAGAATGGGATGGTTCAATGCATAGATGTTGGTCGTAGGTTATTTTGGTTTTAGCATTTCTTTCTTTCTATTTTACTCCCTTGCAAATTGGTTTTTTCCGTGGCCTGCCCAAGCATCTGTGGGCACTCGACATATTGGCACAAATAGCTTTCTGGATAGAGTTGGGACAGAGCAGCCATGTAAGCACGTTCTGATAATCGGCAATCGGGATTAGGGTTGCCTAGATAAAAGCCCAACGACTCAACTACACCTACCCACTATGGCAGTTATAGGAAAAGAAATGTGTGATAGAGGTGTGGCTTCGCCTGGAAACTGAAGGTTGTCCTTACCACTGATTGCGAGGAGTGGGATGGCAGTTTCGTGCCAATGTGGCGAAAAGAGTTGTAGGGTTGGCAAGAAGTCTGGCTAATGTAAAGCGTATGGCGGGTATGGGGAGTGAAGGCATGATGGTAGCGGGTCGCTTATTAGTTTTCACCAATATTAAATTAACGGGAATATTAATTTTCACAAGTGAAACTCCTGAGGGAAGGAAAAGTGGGCTTATTGGATGAAACACCACACAGGTCTAGTTAAATTGATATCGGTTTTGACACATTCATCCCACAGTGTTGTCTGTCATCCGAAATCTCAATGAGGTCGTCAATTGGGAGGCTGTCCTCTGTTGTTAGAGGAGTGGGTCTAAATGGAACCCACGCTCGGCGAAGTCAGGAAAGCGGAGGTCGAGGTCTACTAATAGATGTTTAATAGAATGGGATGGTTCAATGCATAGATGTTGGTCGTGGGTTATTTTGGTTTCAGAATTTCTTTCTTTCTATTTTACTCCCTTGCAATTTGGTTTTTTCCGCGGCCTGCCCAAGCATCTGTGGGTGCTGGACATATTGGCACAAATAGCTTTCTGGATAGACTTCGACTAGAGCAGCCATGTAAGCACGTTCTGATAATCGGCAATCGGGATTAGGGTTGCTTAAATACAAGCCCAACAACTCAACTACACTGGCCCACTAAGGCAGTTATAGGAAAAGAGATGTGGGATAGAGGTGTGGCTTCGCCTGGAAACTAATTGTTGTCATTGCCACTGATTGCGAGGAGTGGGATGGCGGTTTCGTGCCGATGTGGCTAAAAGAGTGTTAGGGTTGGCAAGCAGTCTGGCTGTTGTAAAGCGTATGGCGGGTACGGGGAGTGAAGGCATGATGGTAGCAGGTCGCTTATTAGTTGTCACCAATATTAAATTAACGGGAATATTAATTTTTGCAAGTGAAACTCCTGAGGGAAGGAAAAGCGGGCTTATTGGATGAAACACCACATAGGTCTAGTTGAATTGATATCGATTTTGACACATTCATCCCACAATGTTGTCTGTCATCCAAAATCTCAATAAGGTCGTCAATTGGGAGGCTGTGCTCTGTTGTTAGAGGAGTGGGTCTGGATGGAACCCGTGCCCGGCGAAATCAGGATTGCGGAGGCCGAAGTCACGAAAGCAGACTCAGTTTTTGTCACAGCTCTACTAACAGATGTTTAATAGTATGGGATGGTTCAATGCATAGATGTTGGTCGTGGGTTATTTTGGTTTCAGCATTTCTTTCTTGCTATTTTACTCCCTTGCAATTTCGTTTTTTCCACGGCCTGCCCAAGCATCTGTGGGCGCTAGACATATTGGCACAAACCGCTTTCTGGATAGAGTTGGGCCAGAGCAGCCATTTAAGCACGTTCTAATAATCGGCAATCGGGATTACATTTTCCCAAATACAAGCCCAATGACTCAACTACACCGGCCCACTAAGGCAGTTATAGGAAACGAAATTTGGGATAGAGGTGTGGCTTCGCCTGGAAACTGATGGTTGTCCTTACCACTGATTGCGAGGAGTGGGATGGCGGTTTCGTGCCGATGTGGTGAAAAGAGTGGTAGGTTTGCAAGCATTCTGGCTAATGTAAAGTGTATGGCGGGTACGGGGAGTGAAGGTATGATGGTAGCTGGTCGCTTATTAGTTTTCACCAATATTAAATTAACGGGAATATTAATTTTCGCAAGTGAAACTCCTGACGGAAGGAAAAGCGGGCTTATTGGATGAAACACCACACAGGTCTAGTTAAATTGATATCTTTTCTGACACATTCATCCCACAATGTTGTCTGTCATCCAAAATATCAATGAGGTCATCAATTGGGAGGTTGTGCTCTGTTTTTAGTGCAGTGGGTCTGGATGAAACCCGTGCCCGGCGAGGTCAGGAAAGCGGAGGCCGAAGTCACGAAAGCAGACTGAGTTTTTGTCACAGCTCTACTAACAGATGTTTAATACAATGGGATGGTTCAATGCATAGATGTTGGCCGTGGGTTATTTTGGTTTTAGCATTTCTTTCTTGCTATTTTACTCCCTTGCAATTTGGTTTTTTCTGCGGCCTGCCCAAGCATCTGTGGATGCTGGACATATTGGCACAAATAGCTTTCTGGATAGAGTTCGGCTGGAGCAGCCATTTTAGCACGTTATAGTAAAAGAGATAGTGGGACAGAGGTGTGGCTTCGCTTGGAAACTGATGGTTTTCCTTGCCACTGATTGCGAGGAGTGGGATTGCGGTTTCGTGCCGATGTGGCGAAAAGAGTGGTAGGATTGGCAAGCAGTCTGGCTAATGTAAAGCGTATGGCAGGTACGGGGAGTGAAGGCATGATGGTAGCGTGTCGCTTATTAGTTTTCACCAATGTTAAATTAACGGGAATATTAATTTTCACAAGTTAATCTCCTGAGGGAAGGAAAAGCGGGCTTATTGGATGAAACACCACACAGGTCTAGTTAAATTGATATCAGTTTTGACACATTCATCCCACAATGTTGTCTATCATCCAAAATCTCAATGAGGTCGTCAATTGGGAGGCTGTGCTCTGTTTTTAGAGGAGTGGGTCTGGATGGAACCCGCGCCCAGCGAAGTCAGGAAAGCGGAGGCCGAAGTCACGAAAGCAGACTGAGTTTTTGTCACAGCTCTACTAACAGATGTTTAATAGAATGGGATGGTTCAATGCATAGATGTTGGTCGTGGGTTATTTTGGTTGGAGCATTTCTTTCTTGCTATTTTACTCCCTTGCAATTTGGTTATTTCTGCGGCCTGCCCAAGCATCTGTGGGACTGGACATATTGGCACAAATAGCTTTCTGTATAGAGTTGGGCCAGACCAGCCATGTAAGGACATTCTGATAATTGGAGATCGGGATTAGGGTTGCCCAAATACAAGCCCAACGACTCAACTACACCGACCCACTAAGGAAGTTAAAGGAAAAGAGATGTGCGATAGAGGTGTGGCTTCGCCTGGAAACTCATTGTTGTCCTTGCCACTGATTGCGAGGAGTGGGATGGCGGTTTCGTGCCGATGTGGCTAAAAGAGTGGTAGGGTTGGAAAGCAGTCTAGCTAATGGAAAGCATATGGCGGGTACGGGGAGTGAAGGCATGATGGTAGCGGGTCTCTTATTAGTTTTCACCAATATTAAATTAACGAGAATATTAATTTTCGCAAGTGAAACTCCTGAGGGAAGGAAAAGCAGGCTTATTGGTTGAAACACCACACAGGTCTAGTTAAATTGATATCGGTTTTGACACATTCATCCCACAGTGTTTTCTGTCATCCAAAATCTCAATGAGGTCGTCAATTGGGAGGCTGTGCTCTATTGTTAGAGGAGTGGGTCTGGATGGAACCCGTGCCTGGCAAAGTCAGGAAAGCGGAGGCCGAAGTCACGAAAGCAGACTGAGTTTTTGTCACAGCTCTACTAACAGATGTTTAATAGAATGGGATGGTTCAATGCATAGATGTTGGTCGTGGGTTATTTTGGTTTGAGCATTTCTTTCTTGCTATTTTACTCCCTTGCAATTTGGTTATTTCTGCGGCCTGCCCAAGCATCTGTGGGGCTGGACATATTGGCACAAATAGCTTTCTGTATAGAGTTGGGCCAGACCAGCCATGTAAGGACATTCTGATAATTGGAGATCGGGATTAGGGCTGCCCAAATACAAGCCCAACGACTCAACTACACCAGCCCACTAAGGAAGTTAAAGGAAAAGAGATGTGGGATAGAGGTGTGGCTTCGCCTGGAAACTGATGGTTGTCCTTGCCACTGATTGCGAGGAGTGGGATTGCGGTTTCGTGCCGATGTGGCGAAAAGAGTGGTAGGATTGGCAAGCAATATGGCTAATGTAAAGCGTATGGCGGGTACGGGGAGTGAAGGCGTGATCGTAGTGGGTCGCTGATTAGTTTTCACCAATATTAAATTAACGGGAATATTAATTTTCGCAAGTGAAACTCTTGAGGTAAGGAAAAGCGGGCTTATTGGATGAAACACCACAGAGGTCTAGTTAAATTGATATCGGTTTTGACACATTCATCCCATAGTGTTTTCTGTCATCCAAAATCTCAATGAGGTTGTCAATTGGGAGGCTGTGCTCTGTTGTTAGAGGAGTGGGTCGGGATGGATCCCGCGCCCGTCGAAGTCGGGCAAGCGGAGGCCGAAGTCATGGAAGCAGACTGAGTTTTTGTCACAGCTCTACTAACAGATATTTAATAGAACGAGATGGTTCAATGCATAGATGTTGGTCGTGGGTTATTTTGGTTTCAACATTTCTTTCTTGATATTTTACTCCCTTGCAATTTGGTTTTTCCGCGGAGTGCCCAAGCATCTGTGAGCGCTGGACATATTGGCACAAATAGCTTTTTGGATAGAGTTGGGCCAGAGCAGCCATGTAAGTATGTTCTGATAATCAGCAATCGGGATTAGGGTTTCCCAAATACAAGCCCAACGACTCAACTACACCGGCGCACAAAGGCAGTTATAGGAAAAGAGATGTGGGATAGAGGTGTGGCTTCGCCTAGAAACTGATGGTTGTCCTTGCCACTAATTGATAGGTGTGGGATGGCGGTTTCGTGCCGATGTGGTGAAAGGAGTGGTAGGGTTGGCAAGCAGTCTGCCTAATGTAAAGCATATGGCAGGTACGGGGAGTGAAGGCATGATGGTAACGGTTCGCTTATTAGTTTTCACCAATATTAAATTAACGGAAATATTAATTTTCGCAAGTGAAACTGCTGAGTGAAGGAAAAGCTGGCTTATTGGATGAAACACCACACAGGTCTAGTTAAATTGATATCGGTTTTGACACATTCATCCCACAGTGTTGTCTGTCATCCAAAATCTCAATGAGGTCGTCAATTGGGAGGCTGTGCTCTGTTGTTAGAGGAGTGGGTCTGGATGGAACCCGCACCCGACGAAGTCAGGAAAGCGGAGGCCGAAGTCACAAAAGCGGAATGAGTTTTTGTCACAGCTCTACTAACAGATGTTTAATAGAATGGGATGGTTCAATGCATAGATGTTGGTCATGCGTTATTTTGGTTTCAGCATTTCTTTCTTGCTGTTTTACTCCCTTGCAATTTGGTTTTTTCCGCATCCTGCCCAAGCATCTGTGGGCGCTAGACATATTGGCACAAATAGCGTTCTGGATAGAGTTGGGCCAGAGCAGCCATGTAAGCACATTATGATAATCGACAATCGGGATTAGGGTTTCCCAAATACAAGCCCAACTACTCAACTACACCGGCCCACTAAGGCAGTTATAGGAAAAGAGATGTGGGATAGAGGTGTGGCTTCGCCTGGAAACTGATGCTTGTCCTTACCACTGATTGTGAGGAGTGGGATGCCGGTTTCGTGCCAATGTGGTGAAAAGAGTGGTAGGGTTGGCAAGCAGTCTGGATTTTTTGTAAAGCGTATGGCGGGTACGGGGAGTGAAGGCATGATGGTAGCTGGTCGCTTATTAGTTTTCACCAATATTAAATCAACGGGAATATTAATTTTCGCAAGTGAGACTCCTGAGGGAACGAAAAGCGGGCTTATTGGATGAAACACCACACAGGTCTAGTTAAATTGATATCGGTTTTGACACATTCGTCCCACAATGTTGTCTGTCATCCAAAATCTCAATGAGGTCGTCAATTGGGAGGTTGTGCTCCGTTGCTAGAGGAGTGGATCTGGATGGAACCCGCGCCTGGAAAAGTCAGGAAAGTGGATGCCGAAGTCACGAAAGCAGACTGAGATTTTGTCACAGCTCTACTAACAGATGTTTAATAGAATGGGATGGTTCAATGGATAGATGTTGGTCGTGGGTTATTTTGGTTTCAGCATTTCTTTCTTGCTATTTTACTCCCTTGCAATTTGGTTTTTTCCGCGGCCTGCCCAAGCATCTGTGGGCGCTGGACATATTGGCACAAATACCTTTCTGTCTAGAGTTGGGCTAGAGCAGCCATTTTAGCACGTTCTGATAATCGACAATCGGGATTAGGGTTGCCCAAATAGAAGGCCAACGACTCAACTACACCGTCCCACTAAGGCAGTTATAGGAGAAGATATGTAGGATAGAGGTGTGGCTTCGCCTGGAAACTGATGGTTGTCCTTGCCACTTATTGCGAGGAGTGGGATTGCGGTTTCGTGCCAATGTGGCGAAAGGAGTGGTAGGATTGGCAAGCAATCTGGCTAATGTAAAGCGTATGGCGGGTACGGGGAGTGAAGGCATGATGGTAGCGGGTCGCTTATTAGTTTTCACCAATATTAAATTAACGGGAATATTAATTTTCGCAAGTGAAACTTGTGAGGGAAGGAAAAGCGGGCTTATTGGATGAAACACCACACAAGTCTAGTTAAATTGATATCGGTTTTGACACATTCATCTCACAGTGTTGTCTGTCATCCAGAATCTCAATGAGGTCGTCAATTGGGAGGCTATGCTCTGTTGTTAGAGGAGTGGGTCTCGATGGATCCCACGCCCGACGAAGTCAGGAAAGCGGAGGACAAAGTCACGAAAGCATACTGAGTTTTTGTCATAGCTCTACTAACAGATGTTTAATAGAATGGGATGGTTCAATGCATAGATGTTGGTCATGGGTTATTTTGGTTTCAGCATTTATTTCTTTCAATTTTACTCCCTTGCAATTTGGTTTTTTCTGTGGCCTGCCAAAGCATCTGTGGGCGCTAGACATATTGGCACAAATACCTTTCTGGATAGAGTTGGGCCAGAGCAGCGATGTAAGCATGTTTTGATAATCGGCAATCAGGATTAGGGTTGCCCAAATACAAGCCCAAAAACGCAACTACACCGGCCCACTAAGGCAGTTATAGGAAAAGAGATGCGGGATAGAGGTGTGGCTTCGCCTGAAAACTGATGGTTGTCCCTGCCACTGATTGCGAGGAGCGGGATGGCGGTTTTGTGCCGATGTGGCGAAAAGAGTGGTAGGGTTGGCAAGCAGTCTGGCTAATCTAAAGCGTATGGCGGGTATGGGGAGTGAAGGCATGATGGTAGCGGGTCGCTATTAGTTTTCACCAATATTAAATTAACGGGAATATTAATTTTCGCAAGTGAAACTCCTCAGGGAAGGAAAAGCGGGTTTATTGGATGAAACACCACAGAGGTCTCGTTAAATAGATATCGGTTTTGACACATTCATCCCATAGTGTTGTCTGTGATCCAAAATCTCAATGATGTTTTCAATTGGGAGGCTATGCTCTGTTGTTAGAGGAGTGGGTCTGGATGGAACCGCGCCCGACGAAGTCGGGAAAGCGGGGGCCGAAGTCACGAAAGAAGACTGAGTTTTTGTCACAACTCTACTAGCAGATGTTTAATAGAATGGGATGGTTCAATGCATAGATGTTGGTCGTAGGATAATTTGGTTTCAGTATTTCTTTCTTGCTATTTTACTCCCTTGCAAATTGGTTTTTTTCTGCGGCCTGCCCAAGCATCTGTGGGCACTGGACATATTGGCACAAATAGCTTTCTGGATAGAGTTGGGCCAGAGCAGCCATGTAAGCACGTTGTGATAATCGGCAATCGGGATTAGGGTTGCCCAGATAAAAGCCCAACGACTCAACTACACCTGCCCACTATGGCAGTTATAGGAAAATACATGTGTGATAGAGGTGTGGCTTTGCCTGGAAACTTATGGTTGTCCTTGCCACTGATTGCGAGGAGTGGGATGGCGGTTTCGTGCTGATGTGGCGAAAAGAGTGGTAGGGTTGGCAAGCAGTCTGGCTAATTTAAAGTGTATGGCGGGTATGGGGAATGAAGGCATGATGGTAGTGGGTCGCTTATTAGTTTTCACCAATATTAAATTAACAAGAATATTAATTTTCGCAAGTGAAACTCCTCAGGGAAGGAAAAGCGGGCTTATTGGATGAAACACCACATAGTTCTAGTTAAATTGATATCGGTTTTGACACATTCATCCCACAGTGTTGTCTGTCATCCAAAATCTCAGTGAGGTCTTCAATTGGGAGGCTGTGCTCTGTTGTTAGAGGAGTGGGTTTCAATGGAACCCGCGCCCGACGAAATCAGGAAAGCGGGGGCCGAAGTCACGAAAGCAGACTGAGTTTTTGTGACAACTCTACTAACATATGTTTAATAGAATGGGATGGTTCAATGCATAGATGTTGGTCGTGGGTTATTTTGGTTTCAACATTTCTTTCTTGCTATTTTACTCCGTTGCAATTTGTTTTTTTTCCGCGGCCTGCCCGAGCCTCTGTGGGTGCTGGACATATTGGCACAAATAGCTTTCTGGATAGAGTTCGGCCAGAGCAGCCATGTAAGCACGTTCTGATAATCGGCAATCGGGATTAGGGTTGCTTAAATACAAGCAAAACGACTCAACTACACCGGCCCACTAAGGCAGTTATAGGAAAAGAGATGTGGGATAGAGGTGAGGCTTTACCTGCAAACTGATTGTTGTCCTTGCCACTGATTGCGAGGAGTGGGATGGCGGTTTCGTGCCGATGTGGCTAAAAGAGTGGTAGGGCTGGCAAGCAGTCTGGCTGATGTAAAGCGTATGGCGGGTACGGGGAGTGAAGGCATGATGGTAGCGGGTCGCTTATTAGTTTTCACCAATATTAAATTAACGGGAATATTAATTTTCGCAAGTGAAACTCCCGAGGGAAGGAAAAGCGGGCTTATTGGATGAAACACCACACAGGTCTAGTTAAATCGAACTCGGTTTTGACACATTCATCCCACAATGCTGTTAGTCATCCAAAATCTCAATGAGGTCGTCAATTGGGAGGTTGTGCTCTGTTGTTAGAGGAGTGGGTCTGGATGGAACCAGCGCCCGGCGAAGTCAGGAAAGCGGAGGACAAAGTCACGAAAGCAGACTGAGTTTTTGTCACAGCTCTACTAACAGATGTTTAATAGAATGGGATGGTTCAATGCATAGATGTTGGTCATGGGTTATTTTGGTTTCAACATTTCTTTCTTGCTATTTTACTCCCTTGCAATTTGGTTTTTTCTGCGGCCTGCCCAAGCATCTGTGGGCGTTGGACATATTGGCACAAATAGCTTTCTGGATAGAGTTGGGCCAAAGTAGCCATGTAAGCACGTTCTGATAATCGGCAATCGGGATTAGGGTTACCCAAATACAAGCCCAACGACTCAACTACACCGGCCCACTAAGGCATTTATAGGAAAAGAGATGTGGGATAGAGGTGTGGCTTCGCCTGGAAACTGATGGTTGTCCTTGCCACTGATTACGAGGAGTGGGATGGCGGTTTTGTGTCGATGTGGCGAAAAGAGTGGTAGGGTTGGCAAGCAGTCAGGCTAATGTAAAGCGTATGGCGGGTACGGGGAGTGAAGGCATGATGGTAGTAGGTCGCTCATTAGTTTTCAACAATATTAAATTAACGGGAATATTAATTTTCGCAAGTGAAACTCCTGAGGGAAGGAAAAGCGGGCTTATTGGATGAAACACCACACAACTCTAGTTAAATTGATATCGGTTTTGACACATTCATCCCACAGTGTTGTCTGTCATCCAAAATCTCAATGAGGTCTTCAATTGGGAGGTTGTGCTCTATTGTTAGAGGAGTGGTTCTGGATGGAACCCGCGCCTGGCGAAGTCAGAAAAGCGGAGGCTAAAGTCACGAAAGTAGACTGAGTTTTTGTCACAGCTCTACTAACAGATGTTTAATAGA
Organism: Pinus taeda; assembly: GCA_000404065.3. Lineage (NCBI taxonomy): Eukaryota > Viridiplantae > Streptophyta > Pinopsida > Pinales > Pinaceae > Pinus > Pinus taeda. The sequence goes on from APFE030003308.1 coordinate 241,460, forward strand.
ATGGGATGGTTCAATGCATAGATGTTGGTCGTGGGTTATTTCGGTATCAGCATTTCTTTCTTGCTATTTTACTCCCTTGCAATTTGGTTTTTTCCGCGGCCTTCCCAAGCATCTGTGGGTGCTGGACATATTGGCACAAATAGCTTTCTGGATAGAGTTGGGCCAGAGCAGCCATGTAAGCACGTTCTGATAATCGGTAATCGGGATTAGGGTTGGTTAAATACAAGCCCAACGACTCAACAACACCGGCCCACTACGGCAGTTAGAGGAAAAGAGATGTGCGATAGAGGTGTGGCTTCGCCTGGAAACTGATTGTTGTCCTTGCCACTGATTGCGAGGAGTGGGATGGCGGTTTCGTGCCGATGTGGCTAAAAGAGTGGTAGGGTTGGCAAGCAGTCTGGCTAATGTAAAGCATATGGCGGGTACGGGGAGTGAAGGCATGATGGTAGCGGGTCGCTTATTAGTTTTCACCAATATTAAATTAACGAGAATATTAATTTTCGCAAGTGAAATTCCTGAGGGAAGGAAAAGTGGGCTTATTGGATGAAACACCACACAGGTCTAGCTAAATTGATATCAGTTCTGACACATTCATCGCAGAGTGTTGTCTGTCATCCAAAATCTCAATGAGGTCGTCAATTGGGAGGCTGTGCTCTATTGTTAGAGGAGTGGTTCTGGATGGAACCCGTGCCTGGCGAAGTCAGGAAAGCGGAGGCCGAAGTCACGGAAGCAGACTGAGTTTTTGTCACAGCTCTACTAACAGATGTTTAATAGAATGGGATGGTTCAATGCATAGATGTTGGTCATCGGTTATTTTGGTTTCAGCATTGCTTTCTTGCTATTTTACTCCCTTGCAATTTGGTTATTTCTGGGGCCTGCCCAAGCATCTGTGGGCGCTTGACATATTGGCACAAATAACTTTCTGTATAGAGTTGGGCCATACCATCCATGTAAGAACGTTCTGATAATCGGAAATCGGGATTAGGGTTGCCCAAATACAAGCCCAACGACTCAACAACACCGGCCCACTAAGGCAGTTATAGGAAAATAAATGTGGGATAGAGGTGTGGCTTCCCCTAGAAACTGATGGCTGTCCTTGCCTCTGATTGTGAGGAGTGGGATGGTGGTTTCGTGCCGATGTCGCGAAAAGAGTGGTAGGGTTGGCAAAAAGTCTGGCTAATGTAAAGAGTATGGCGGGTACGGGGAGTGAAGGCATGATGGTAGCGGGTCGCTTATTAGTTTTCACCAATATTAAATTAACAGGAATATTAATTTTCACAAGTGAAACTCCTGAGGGGATGCAAAGCGGGCTTATTGGATGAGGCACCACACAGGTCTAGTTAAATTGATATCGGTTTTGACACATTCATCCCACAGTGTTGTATGTCATCCAAAATCCCAATGAGGTCGTCAATTGGGAGGCTGTGCTCTGTTGTTAGTGGAGTGGGTCTGGATGGAACCCGCACCCGGCGAAGTCAAGAATGCGGAGGCCGAAGTCACGAAAGCAGACTCAGTTTTTGTCACAGCTCTACTGATAGATGTTTAATAGAATGGGATGGTTCAATGCATAGATGTTGGTCGTGGGCTATTTTGGTTTCAGCATTTCTTTCTTCCTATTTTACTCCCTTGCAAATTGGTTTTTTCCGCGGCCTGCCCAAGCATCTGTGGGCGCTGGACATATTGGCGCAAATAGCTTTCTGGATAGAGTTGGGCCAGAGCAGCCATGTAAGCACATTCTGATAATCGGTAATTGGGATTAGGGTTGCCCAAATACAATCCCAACGACTCAACTACACCCGCCCACTAAGGCAGTTATAGGAAAAGAGATGTGGGATAGAGGTGTGGCTTCGCCTGGAAACTAATGGTTGTCCTTGCCACTGATTGCAAGGAGTGGGATGGCGGTTGCGTGCTGATGTGGCGAAAAGAGTGGTAGGGTTGGCAAGCAGTCTGGCTAATTTAAAGTGTATGGCGGGTATGGGGAATGAAGGCATGATGGTAGTGGGTCGCTTATTAGTTTTCACCAATATTAAATTAACAAGAATATTAATTTTCGCAAGTGAAACTCCTCAGGGAAGGAAAAGCGGGCTTATTGGATGAAACACCACATAGTTCTAGTTAAATTGATATCGGTTTTGACACATTCATCCCACAGTGTTGTCTGTCATCCAAAATCTCAGTGAGGTCTTCAATTGGGAGGCTGTGCTCTGTTGTTAGAGGAGTGGGTTTCAATGGAACCCGCGCCCGACGAAATCAGGAAAGCGGGGGCCGAAGTCACGAAAGCAGACTGAGTTTTTGTGACAACTCTACTAACATATGTTTAATAGAATGGGATGGTTCAATGCATAGATGTTGGTCGTGGGTTATTTTGGTTTCAACATTTCTTTCTTGCTATTTTACTCCGTTGCAATTTGTTTTTTTTCCGCGGCCTGCCCGAGCCTCTGTGGGTGCTGGACATATTGGCACAAATAGCTTTCTGGATAGAGTTCGGCCAGAGCAGCCATGTAAGCACGTTCTGATAATCGGCAATCGGGATTAGGGTTGCTTAAATACAAGCAAAACGACTCAACTACACCGGCCCACTAAGGCAGTTATAGGAAAAGAGATGTGGGATAGAGGTGAGGCTTTACCTGCAAACTGATTGTTGTCCTTGCCACTGATTGCGAGGAGTGGGATGGCGGTTTCGTGCCGATGTGGCTAAAAGAGTGGTAGGGCTGGCAAGCAGTCTGGCTGATGTAAAGCGTATGGCGGGTACGGGGAGTGAAGGCATGATGGTAGCGGGTCGCTTATTAGTTTTCACCAATATTAAATTAACGGGAATATTAATTTTCGCAAGTGAAACTCCCGAGGGAAGGAAAAGCGGGCTTATTGGATGAAACACCACACAGGTCTAGTTAAATCGAACTCGGTTTTGACACATTCATCCCACAATGCTGTTAGTCATCCAAAATCTCAATGAGGTCGTCAATTGGGAGGTTGTGCTCTGTTGTTAGAGGAGTGGGTCTGGATGGAACCAGCGCCCGGCGAAGTCAGGAAAGCGGAGGACAAAGTCACGAAAGCAGACTGAGTTTTTGTCACAGCTCTACTAACAGATGTTTAATAGAATGGGATGGTTCAATGCATAGATGTTGGTCATGGGTTATTTTGGTTTCAACATTTCTTTCTTGCTATTTTACTCCCTTGCAATTTGGTTTTTTCTGCGGCCTGCCCAAGCATCTGTGGGCGTTGGACATATTGGCACAAATAGCTTTCTGGATAGAGTTGGGCCAAAGTAGCCATGTAAGCACGTTCTGATAATCGGCAATCGGGATTAGGGTTACCCAAATACAAGCCCAACGACTCAACTACACCGGCCCACTAAGGCATTTATAGGAAAAGAGATGTGGGATAGAGGTGTGGCTTCGCCTGGAAACTGATGGTTGTCCTTGCCACTGATTACGAGGAGTGGGATGGCGGTTTTGTGTCGATGTGGCGAAAAGAGTGGTAGGGTTGGCAAGCAGTCAGGCTAATGTAAAGCGTATGGCGGGTACGGGGAGTGAAGGCATGATGGTAGTAGGTCGCTCATTAGTTTTCAACAATATTAAATTAACGGGAATATTAATTTTCGCAAGTGAAACTCCTGAGGGAAGGAAAAGCGGGCTTATTGGATGAAACACCACACAACTCTAGTTAAATTGATATCGGTTTTGACACATTCATCCCACAGTGTTGTCTGTCATCCAAAATCTCAATGAGGTCTTCAATTGGGAGGTTGTGCTCTATTGTTAGAGGAGTGGTTCTGGATGGAACCCGCGCCTGGCGAAGTCAGAAAAGCGGAGGCTAAAGTCACGAAAGTAGACTGAGTTTTTGTCACAGCTCTACTAACAGATGTTTAATAGAATGGGATGGTTCAATGCATAGATGTTGGTCGTGGGTTATTTCGGTATCAGCATTTCTTTCTTGCTATTTTACTCCCTTGCAATTTGGTTTTTTCCGCGGCCTTCCCAAGCATCTGTGGGTGCTGGACATATTGGCACAAATAGCTTTCTGGATAGAGTTGGGCCAGAGCAGCCATGTAAGCACGTTCTGATAATCGGTAATCGGGATTAGGGTTGGTTAAATACAAGCCCAACGACTCAACAACACCGGCCCACTACGGCAGTTAGAGGAAAAGAGATGTGCGATAGAGGTGTGGCTTCGCCTGGAAACTGATTGTTGTCCTTGCCACTGATTGCGAGGAGTGGGATGGCGGTTTCGTGCCGATGTGGCTAAAAGAGTGGTAGGGTTGGCAAGCAGTCTGGCTAATGTAAAGCATATGGCGGGTACGGGGAGTGAAGGCATGATGGTAGCGGGTCGCTTATTAGTTTTCACCAATATTAAATTAACGAGAATATTAATTTTCGCAAGTGAAATTCCTGAGGGAAGGAAAAGTGGGCTTATTGGATGAAACACCACACAGGTCTAGCTAAATTGATATCAGTTCTGACACATTCATCGCAGAGTGTTGTCTGTCATCCAAAATCTCAATGAGGTCGTCAATTGGGAGGCTGTGCTCTATTGTTAGAGGAGTGGTTCTGGATGGAACCCGTGCCTGGCGAAGTCAGGAAAGCGGAGGCCGAAGTCACGGAAGCAGACTGAGTTTTTGTCACAGCTCTACTAACAGATGTTTAATAGAATGGGATGGTTCAATGCATAGATGTTGGTCATCGGTTATTTTGGTTTCAGCATTGCTTTCTTGCTATTTTACTCCCTTGCAATTTGGTTATTTCTGGGGCCTGCCCAAGCATCTGTGGGCGCTTGACATATTGGCACAAATAACTTTCTGTATAGAGTTGGGCCATACCATCCATGTAAGAACGTTCTGATAATCGGAAATCGGGATTAGGGTTGCCCAAATACAAGCCCAACGACTCAACAACACCGGCCCACTAAGGCAGTTATAGGAAAATAAATGTGGGATAGAGGTGTGGCTTCCCCTAGAAACTGATGGCTGTCCTTGCCTCTGATTGTGAGGAGTGGGATGGTGGTTTCGTGCCGATGTCGCGAAAAGAGTGGTAGGGTTGGCAAAAAGTCTGGCTAATGTAAAGAGTATGGCGGGTACGGGGAGTGAAGGCATGATGGTAGCGGGTCGCTTATTAGTTTTCACCAATATTAAATTAACAGGAATATTAATTTTCACAAGTGAAACTCCTGAGGGGATGCAAAGCGGGCTTATTGGATGAGGCACCACACAGGTCTAGTTAAATTGATATCGGTTTTGACACATTCATCCCACAGTGTTGTATGTCATCCAAAATCCCAATGAGGTCGTCAATTGGGAGGCTGTGCTCTGTTGTTAGTGGAGTGGGTCTGGATGGAACCCGCACCCGGCGAAGTCAAGAATGCGGAGGCCGAAGTCACGAAAGCAGACTCAGTTTTTGTCACAGCTCTACTGATAGATGTTTAATAGAATGGGATGGTTCAATGCATAGATGTTGGTCGTGGGCTATTTTGGTTTCAGCATTTCTTTCTTCCTATTTTACTCCCTTGCAAATTGGTTTTTTCCGCGGCCTGCCCAAGCATCTGTGGGCGCTGGACATATTGGCGCAAATAGCTTTCTGGATAGAGTTGGGCCAGAGCAGCCATGTAAGCACATTCTGATAATCGGTAATTGGGATTAGGGTTGCCCAAATACAATCCCAACGACTCAACTACACCCGCCCACTAAGGCAGTTATAGGAAAAGAGATGTGGGATAGAGGTGTGGCTTCGCCTGGAAACTAATGGTTGTCCTTGCCACTGATTGCAAGGAGTGGGATGGCGGTTGTTGAGCCTCAAAATTACACTTCTTTACACATCCTCCCAGCCTCTTTTTCCTATTAATTTTCCTATTTTGCCACTCATTCCCTCCATCAATTTGCTCAAATCATTGTATTATAGGACTTTTTACATGGTTTTCTAATTATGTTAATGACTGTGTTTGGTTTAGAATTTTGGTCCAAGGTGCTGCGTTTCCATAGCTCATACAGGGTTTACACAGGGTTTTTCGCAACTGATCCTGGTTTCCGCAGCCAACCCTGGATTCCGCAGTTGTTTTATTAAACGCTATGTTCCAAGTGTCCTCCGGGAAGAAGAGCCACATGGGCAAGTTCGTGGAACCAAGGACATGGTGTGTGTCCCTCCAGATCATCCAAACCAGTCATCCAAGCCCGTGGTCAACAAGGAGGCAACTTCGGTCAAACAGAGGTCATTGGCGGTGGCACGGCTCTGTGTGTTCTGTTTTAGAGTGCGTGAGGAATAGGTGGCATCGTCCTCAGTTATGAAAGTAGTGGGAGACATAATCCAACAACGGATTGAATGCCACGATGACCGTTGCCTAGATCCGAGGACGTAGCAGGACTACGTGTTTCAATTCAGCTGTTCGAATTACTTAGATTTCGTTAAGTTAGTTCACCTTCTACAATTATAAATAAAGCGTCTTTGAATGCTGGACAAGTTAGTTGTTAGCTGTTGTTTTTATACCTTTGAACTCCCACTGTATTTTCCTATTTTATGCGCAATACATGAGAAGACTGTTATTCCATTTACGCATGTGATTGATCATTGAAACGGCTGGAGTAGGCAGAGGGCCCCTGTTTACTAAAGGCCTGTACAGTGTTTTTAGTTTCTCGCATTTCGTTTTCTTATTTCATATATATAATGCCTTTAATCGTTGTGTTTTAGATAGCTGTACATACATTTCAATCTCTGCTTGTTTACATTTCTTCTCTTTTTCATGACTGATCAGTGTGTTATACAGGTTTCTTAGGCATGCCCGGGACAGTTTTATGCTTTTATTTTGCACAACTAGTGACATGTGTGATCATCTTGTCTATGTTGCTGACCTTCTTTGTTTTGCAGCCTTTATTTCATCATTATCATTTAGTCAATTTGCATATTTGCTTTTTGTTTGTAGATATCAAGTTGT
>APFE030003312.1:12373-29940 GCA_000404065.3 Pinus taeda
GTACCAATCCCAATGTTGTACACCTTGGATAACTGCAGGATTTCTCTGCATTCATCAGTCAGTCTTGGGGAGCGAGCTAGGAATAAGACATGGCTGGGTGGATGAAGAGGTCTATGAATTCATAGTAGGTGTATGGAGAGTAGGTTCTGCTATGAAACACTGAGGTCTAGTACACTACTAACCTTGGATTGCCTTGTGCATCTGTTCTCTTAACAATGAAGGAGAACTTCTCATGCTAATGATATAGAATCAAGTGGTAAATGTAGGAGGTGTATCTGAACACCTTTTCTCTTGATAGGTTCAAAAATTGCTCATGCATCTTATCTGATATGTATGTGGCATAATCATAATAGATTGGACTCTTGCCAGGGGAAAACATGGTCATCATCACTAGTACAGTTTCATCAATAAATTCAACTGATTTGTACACCAAGATGGAACTGATCATGTCTGCAAGATCTACACCCAATTGATTGAGGTAGCCATCAAAGATAGGAGGGTACAGCATAGTGTCAGAGTCTTTAATGAACAATTGGTTGAGCTTTATGATTTGTGCATCTGTTAGCATATTAGCTCCTTGGTTTATCAAATCCAATAGAGACAAGGGGACCAATTTCTTCTGAGTCTTGAACTGTAGCATTTCTCTAATGGCCTCAGGGGTCATGTAGAATACCACTGAGCCTGAAGGGTCAAGCACAACTCTTTGCATGGGGTCATAGCAGACAGCACATAGATGAATCAGGTCAGGGAATTGGTTGACCTGAGGGAGCCTAAAAATTGGGAGGAAGGAATCCCAAATGCCTAGTATGTCTGTCCCATCCTTATGTTTGGCTTTAAGCTCATTCAGCAGGTGGAGGTGGAATTTTCTTTTTGATGAGGAGTCCTCTGAGATTTGGTAGTCCAGGTCTGCCAAATCCTGCCACTCCAGCTCTCTCTGAGGGGCATTTAAGGGAGCAACATTGAGGGCAACTGGTGCAACTGGAGTCTCCATGGTTACTTGGATTCTGTTTTGTAGATAAGCTACTGTTTCTTAGACTGGACAATAGTAAAGAGCACTGCCTGAGTAAAGAGGCAAAATTGAAAAATGAAGGGTAACAGGGCAAGTTTACAGCAATTGAAATACTGTTTCAGTTACTTGAGAAGGCAAATATTAGTCTTTAACAGACCTTTCTCAACAATTGAGTGCAGGTTCCGGGTTGTAGTTCATGACTGCGCAAACAAAAAAATGCGGGTTTTCAGTGAAAATTCAGTTTAAATGGCTCGGCTAATGAATTTCGACCGTTAACTTTTCAAGAGGGAGTTGGGTGCAGGTAATTTTCTAGTGAATTATGCGTTTTCTGTGCTCTAAGTGAGTTTTTGTTACTACAGAGAAAAACCAGGTTTGGAGAAGTCGCGAATGGAGAAATACCTGGTAAATCGATGGGCCGGGTCACCAATGCAGGTGGGTAGGCGCGCGGAGGTCTCCTGGTCGATTCTGAGCAAGTTGGTGAAAAATGGTCGTAAAACGCATGGAGAGAGCGAAACAATAGTTTTTTCCAAAAGTGCGAAAAGAATGCGAATTTTGGCAAAATATGGCTTTTTTGGGTCATTCGCGCCTTTTTTGGATGACGTCACCCGGTGTGTCCAGGTTGGATGACGTTAGCATGACGTCATCAGGTGACGTGGCGACCTATGACTGGTCCACGGGGGTGGTGAGGTGGCAGACAGGTGGAGCGATGGTGGACAGGGCGCGCGGTCGTGGCGCTGACGCAGGCAGTGAGGGGGCGCTGACGTCGGCAGACAGGTGGCGCAATCTCGGGCAGCCTCTGCTACGGAAAGGAATCTGTTAGAGGGGGCTCCGATGGAACTTGGAGGCGACGCGTGGACCCGGCCTGACGTCAGCGACTGACAGATATCGGACGATATCGTCTGGACGTCAGGGCCGGTCCGATATCCGCGTCAACCGTCGGATGAAAAGGCCTCGATCGGATGGTCGACGGACCATTGATCTACATGAGTGATACTGCGTCAGGCGGGGATTAAAAAACAATTTTTGATGGGATCTGTGCCTGGGCAGGACTTTGGAAATATTCGCGAATTTGCATGATTTTCCAATGTTTTTTCATAGAGGTGCGCATACCATAAAAACTTAGGATAAAATTGGTTTTTTATGAAATTTCATATGAAGGCGCAAATGGGTCCCGACCTTAGGATAAGGCAAAGAAAGTGGGTTTTTCATGCATTTTTTGCTTTTGAGCGGGTATAAGGGTGCAAAAGGGGCTTTTCCAAGGTTTTTAGGGCAAAATGAAGGGTTGGCTAGGTAGAATGAGTTCTGATGGAGACAAAAAGGTAAGGCTTGGGTTCTTGAGCTTAACCAGGTGTTAATTCAATTCCCTAGTAGTGAATCATATGGCTATAATGCCAAGGAGGGGGTATTTATACAATGCTTAGGATTTATAGACCATGGTGTTATAATAGTAGGGAAAGGGAAACGTAGGGAGCTAGATAATAAATGTTAGAGGTCAATATGGAGGGAGAAAGTGAATGAGGAGTGATATTACTAAGTTTTCTTGAAAATAACTTAGTTTAAAGAGTAGATCAAAATGAAAAGAATTTTGCACAAGAAATGTGGCTTTTAAAGGCCATAAGGACCAACATAAAACCTTGAATCTCTCTTATAAACACACCTTGTGAAGGGATGTTAGTAATGAGTGATGAATCAGGAGAAAATGGAAGTTAGACATGCTTCATTATGTTGTTTTCCTTGTATTGATTAGCAATTCATCTGGAAGGAACCACTTATGGCAACCCATCTACTTATCCAACTACTTTGCCTAGCATTTTTTGTTTCTTCTGAGGGTGCACTTGGACTGCAACCCTTTATGTGCCTTTTTTTTTCATTGGCTTTTTTCCTTGATTCCTATCTAGTACTACCCTTATTTCTCCAAGGCCCCAGATTTAGAGTGGGAACTTAGTTTTTCTCTGCCTAACTACTGATCTGCCAAGATTAAATAGTTTGGACAGATTTCTTTCTCTATTCTACAACAGAAAAATTGAAACATGGCATGATCCAGATTAGACTTTTGGACCATCCATCAAAAATTTAATAGACATGAAGGCATGTACACACCTTGCTTTTCCTTGAAAATATGGGTTCTTTGTCAATGCTTTCAGTGAATAATTATTGTTGGGTGCATGGATTCCAATTAAGCAAGCTCCTTTCAACACTTAATTTGTCAACCTGATGTTTCGTACACTTCAAGGCATGGCACAAGAAATTTCAAGAAATTGTTGAACCTTCTCTAATTGTATTCCTACTTCTTAAATAACAAATTTACAAATTCGAAAGAAAAATGATGATCAAGTGGCCATTGATACTCAAAGAAAGTTTGGTGCCGGAATAAATGAAAAGTACTTTTGCACAAACTAAAATGGATTCTTAATTCATTATGGACAATATTAACTAATGAAATGACCCTTTATATTTACCTTCAGTGAGACAGTGTGATAAATAAGTTATTAAGTGTATATGTCTTCCTTAAAGATTTTATTTCCTGCACTATATTGTTATTCCTGTACTACAACAACTTACCTGTACCAGAATGTTGTGCCAACACTAGAATGAGGTTTAGATACGAGAAGGATGTTTTGTACTTGTACTGAAGTTTTGACCTTCTTGCAGAAGTTCTAAGTCTCTGGGCTAGAACACTCTGATCCTGTACTGGATCTGAGATTCCTGCACCAGATAATAAATATTTCTGCACATGGTTTCTAGATTACTTTCGAAAAATAAAAAGTGTGTTAAGTTAAATAGAGTGCAAAGAAAACAAAATTTGAAAGTAAATTATCACAAGAAAAAAGATGCTTCAACCAAACTTATATTCTAGATAGGAAATGATTTTCAAAAGTTAAATTAAATATTTCTTTAAAACAGAAAACTCTTTTATGTAGTTACAGAAATTATCTGGTTGTGTAAACAGGCTTTTCCTAAGACACACGTGCATATAATCTAGATATGATTTTTAATGTTTTAACTCAAAAGTTTCATTTAATAATTAATCATGGAATTCAATCCTTTCTTCGAAATTTTTCACTACAAGCACAGACCTATAAGTTACTACAATGATTATTTCATGTTCATTACAACACAATTAAATCTTAAGTGAAACCTCATTTATTAATAATGCCCTTAGTTTAGAAACAAAAATCAATCTTGTAAGAAGGAATAAATAACTCTTGCAAAATGAAAGGATTAAAAGACTTGTGAAACTAAACCAATGAAATCAACTTGCAGAACTAGAAATGCACTTGTCCAGGTAGCGTGCTTGTACTAATCTTGCAAAAATGAAATCAAACATTAAAAGGAAAGCTTATGGAAATTGAAATCAAATACTTCTAAGCCTACACACCATGGATTCATAACACAATAACTGTAAATCAAATCAAATCTGTGACTTGTTAGGAAAATCAAAGTAAATAACAAATTCACTCCTACACTTTAAATTAAATTAACACACGTTTAAAGAAAGGGAGAACAAGTTGGGTTGGGCGAGCCCTGGCCAACTATCTCGTTTCGCTGTTAATAAAACAAGAAACGTAGTTGGTCAAAGATTCACCACAACACGAATGGAAAATGAAACTATGTACTAGCGCATTCCTTTATATTAGTTTCAGAAGAAAAAATACATATTGAATCTGTGATCCAGCCCAGAGAGGTGATAATCCAAAATAATTACAATCTCTTAGCAAAATTTTACCATAGCATCGCTCCTTAATTCCTATCAAAGTTTTACATTATATACAAGCCTTCAGGCCTATGGCCATAACAAAATCATAACAATAGCTTAACTAAGCCTTTTGGTTGTTTACAAAATGTTAATCAAAGATATGTGGACGAGGTCATGATCCTCAATCTGCTGATTTCTATGTCGCTCCAAACCCAACTCGAGGTCAACTGATCCTTTACCAAAGATATGCGTTGATTGGTGAGTTTTTATGGGAGTACAGGAATCCACCAGATGGTGCAGGAATCCTACCAATGAGCTATCACGAGAGTGGAGGAATCTGCCAGCTGGTGCAGGAACCCTACCTGCACTCAACCATTCTATCAGAACAACTGATACATTTGTTTTTCAAATACTTTAGGAAAGAAAAATATAAGTTGCAAGGATAATTAAAGCTATAAAATCCATAAATAAGTAATTAAGTCCATGATAAGCCTTTAAATATGAAAATACAAAGAGGGTGCAAGAATGCGCATAATTTTAGAAAAAGCTATAGGAAGGAATCGGGTCTTAGGTTAAAATAGAAGTTTAGGTAATGTGTATAGAGTAGTATAGAGGTTAAAAAATAGGAAAATTTAGCCTACCAACATCCTCCCATCCCTATTTTGTTGTGTGTCCTCACACAACCTTTACTTGCTGCAAAAAAACCAAAATAAGGGAGCCTTCTTTCAGTCTTGTATTTGTATGCTAATTCCCACTTTCATTGTCTTCCTCTTCTTGCCTTGAGCCTTATTGAGACATTTGGTCACCTTTCTGAGACGACTGTAGCACTTTGATGCTCGAAATTTCCATATCTTCACTTGGCATTTTTCCCCCTTCACTTTTCCTTCTAGCTCAATGTTTCTAGGAAAACTAGTGTCTTGTCGAATGACTAGCCCTCTAGGTTTGGAAGCTACCCTAGAAACAATAGTTTAAAGCAATCCAATGATTTCTTCTATGTGTAACAGATAAGTGAAAGATAATGGAACCAACCTGGAACTTTCGCTTAATCCCTTGCTTGCTCTCTTTCCCCTTTGACAGATCCAGCAACTCCTCCCCGTACTTAACACACTTGGAAAGTACCTGCACAAGTAAAGCAACAAAGAATCATCAAAGAATCGTGATCTATTACAACATAAACATTACAAAATCAGATATATAATGAACAAAAGATAACATTCACAAATGATAATATTCACAATTGCACAATCGTATGGAAGAAAACTTGAAGAACTTTATTAATAGAAGGGAGAATTATAACCTAGTTGTTTGATCCAGCATCATCCTCCTAGCTTCAATCCCTCTTCACCTCATGAAATAGCAAGATCACACCAACAATACAATGCTCTTTCCTCAATTACAAACTATCAGCACTTCCTTGCAATTCACAATATTCCAGCCTCCAAATATCTTAGATGAGGGATCCATTTATAGATGTGTGCAAGGGTGTGAGTCACCCATCGGGTTTGATTAGTATCATTCCACTTGTTACAATTGGTTCCACATGGAGATTTATTAGATCTCTTACTCATCCTTGGGCGAATTCAGAGAGGCAAGTGGCACAGGAGAAGTTTCTAGAAGATTCCATGAGCAACCACCTAGCAAACTATCTCGGACATTTGTCCATCCTCACCCATCGCACCCTGTAGAAGGCCCAAATAGTATGCATTGCACCCTGGCAATGTACCACTCAATATGCATCACATTTTGCCAATGGAATAGTCAGTATGGTTCAGTTTAGGTAATTTCTGGATGGTTTCTCAGATGGAACTTTTGGGGGATGATACATTCAGATGACTATGTTCTTTTAGGGTATGAAACAACTCTTCTAGGGGTTGATAAGCCCTAGTTTATTTGACATATAATTTTGGGGTTGATGTGCCCAAATATGTCTATAATAGTTTCCCCCCTAAATCATGAAGTCGTAAATATTGATATCGGGTGAAATGCTTTATCATGAGGATCCGAAGTTTTGAACTGGAAGCTGACCTGCATAAGTTACAACACAATACATCATCATAATATAATTTTCATGATCTAGCTAAGGGAGGCATTCCCATGCTCAACTTTATAAATTCATTTCATGTACATAGATTATATAGTCGTCTGCAGATACAGATTGGTGATTCTTCAGATATAGAGTCATCATCCATGGGTAGGATGACCATCTATGTAGAGCCTTTGTACATTTGATGTTTTTATATCCCTGAACGTATCGTAGCCTGGATGGATAAAACTAGATCCGGTATCTTCAAACTCATTCAATCTTCACCTGATGTACAAGTCAATCCATGTGAAGAGATGTTCTGAAGTCGAAAATGGAAGGACATCCCTTGATTACCAGCCAATGATGTAAGTTGTTAATAGATGCAAGAGGAATCACCGATAATGATAATGACCCTCAAGGTACTACAATACAATTCACATGGTGTGAATATATGATCTGATGTTGAATACCACGCAAAATATTTCGATCAAAGGCCATTGATGTCAACCTGTCGCCAGAAGTGAGAAACTTGCGATTGATGTATACAAGCTTCAAATCACTGAAAGGGGTGTTTCTAAGTCAACTTCTTAGATAATGGGCTGATGTTGACAAGAAGTGACTCATCGTAGGAGGGCCTTGATGTATCCCACATCTACAACAAAAAACGAAGAAAATGATTTCTGGAGGTGAAAACGAACTGACCACACAAGGTTCAGGAATGGCGGTCATGAAAAAATGAAGTTTGGATTTTTTGTACTGGATGAGACATTAACTGGATGGTAGTTTCTCAACTAGATGAATTCTCTTAAACATGTCGACGACACTGAGATGAATTGGTAGCGTTAACCCCAAAATATGGATGGTATGAAAGACCAAATGGTGAGATAACTGGTGAACAGAATAACCCAACCTAACTCAATAATGGTGATGAAGTGAAAGTGTCATGTTCAAGAGCGACTTGCTACCATAAATTCTTTAAGTTTTTTCCTTTTTTCCCCAGTCATTGCTGACCAGTACCTCTTTATTTTTGTCAAGCTTGAGGAGGATAACATATGCTTGTTCTATAATTTGCCCTTCAGACAAACTTGTCACTATGTTTTAACGAGTCTAGCAACAATTGAAACTATGTATCGTCCAGATGGACAAGTTTGTCGCTATTGTTTTAATGAGTTTAATGACAAGGATAAATCGGTCCTTTTCATGTTTAGAGATTTTGAAAAGCGACGGAAATAAAACTCCATAAGTTATTTTTCATACATTAATCCCTCAGGTCCGAAAAAGGATAAAATAATACAGGAGGGATGACTTTTCCAATCACTTTAACAAGCTAAGAAAGACAAGCGCTCGATAATCTTTTCATATTTAATGAGTCTGAAAAGGGTTTAAAGAGGACTCGATTTTGAGGAACGAGTCGTATCTAAGGTAGCCACTAGTTTCGGTGATTTTGGAACTTCTCAAAACATGTTGATTTCTGTGAAGAGGCTGGCTAATAAGACCACTTATTATGACTGTTTCTCAAAAAGGGTAAAACAACCAAGTGAAAGCGTATGGTCAGCCGAAGAGACGGTGATGATGAGATGAAAAACAGCCAAGGCTCAAAAGGCTGATAGAATGGCAATCACAAAGGTTAATTACTTGTAGATGGGTTCATTTTTTGACAAGCTTGAACCATGGGGAACTATGCTTGAATTCAGATTCATGTTTACACAAGCTTGAAATGAACAAACTATGGTTGGATTCAGTTTCATTTTTACACAAGCTTGAAATGAAGAAACTATGCTTGAAGTCAGTTTCATTTTTACACAGGCTCGAAACGACAAAACTATGCTTGAATTCAGTTTCATTTTTACACAAGCTTGAAAGGAAAAACTATGCTTGAGATGGTTTGCGTGCCCCCAACATGATGAAAGGGAGAGTCTCTTGTAACCTGATGGAAGTCACTACGGTGAGGTAGGACGATCATCCAACACCTCCTTGGTTTCGTCCACAATAGACAAAACATCTCTTTGGCTTTGTCCAGAATAGACAAAGGTGAATGGTGTGTCAGACCAATCACATAACCTACAGGGAAACTTATCCTCTACAACTAGGTGCATGCCCCCCAAGCTTCATTACATTCACCAGACTACGCATGGTTTTCAGGTGGATGGAATGAAGGTTCAATTGATACCATTAATGCAAAAGGGCCATTTAGGGATGATGATTGACTTGGAGCTATGCTTGGAATGGGAAATGAAAGCTGGTCAACAGTGACAATTTTTCCTTCATGCGGGAAACACATCACTCGGAATAGTGTTGAAACAGTAGCTTCCATGTTATAAACATAGTCACATCCAAGGAGTAAATTGTAATCTAATGGTCCTGGGACTATCATCACATTCAAATGAATGGTTTTCCCTCCCAAAGTGATAGGTAACTTAGGAAGGATCCCTAACGGTCGACTGGTTCCATTGTTAAAGCTTAACAAATTCTGTGTAATAGGCATAAGCGATGGTGAACCAAGTTCTTTCCAAATAGTTGAGGAAAGGATACTCACTTATGCACCTTCATCTATAATAGTGCCAGACATGATCATTTTACAAACTTGTACTATGATCCAGAAAGGTACATAATAGGGAAGGTGGGATCTTGCTAGTCGATTCCAATCAAAGGAAGTGACAAGACTACTTGGAGGGGGTACCAAAGAAATGGGAGAATTAACCCCTTGAGTTACGCGAACTGGAAGGTTTTCCTCCTGTCTTGGTGGAACAGGCAGATTGCCCCCAAGTTCATTAGAATCTGAAGTAACAAAGAGAACTTGAATGGTATCATTTTCACTCTCTTCGGGAAAGGTACGATTAGCTGAAGGTGAAATTGGGTCAGTTGTTACCTCGACCTGCTGACTTTGGTCAAGTATAGACTCATAAGATTCACTTTCAAAGAGAGTGATTTCGATCGACGGTTGATTTAAGTCAGTCGGTTTTTCAACTAGTGAAGGACTTAGGGAGAGTTTCTTGTAACTAGATGGGAGTCGTTGCGGTGAAGCAAGACGGTTATCCAACACTCTTTTGGCTTCATCCAAAAAAGGACAAAGGTGAAGGAAATGATTACCTTCACATAACCTACATGGAATCCTGACCTTTCCATTTCGTCATGAACTTGGCTATCACTGGTTGATGGTGTGTTACCAACATAATCTCTAGAGGTTGATGACATAGGATGGTGTGAACAGGGAGACCATTCTTTCAATATCTGAGGAAAGTGAAGACAATCTCGATGAAAATGGTCTCCCGTACAAATTATGCATGGAAATTTGGTTTTGGGAAGTTTAATGGGCGGATTTTCACCAGATGATGCATTCAAAACAGTGGTTTCTTGGTTGCCCCCTTACTGAATTGAATTCTTCTTCTTCTCATTCCCTTTCTTCTTCTTCTCAGCCACCTGGTTACTAGTATCACTACTTTCACCAAGCGAAGAGGAAGAAGGGGGAGGAGAAACAAATGGGGAAGAAGGTGAAGGGTCAACTTCAGGATCAATTGGTGATTTATTTTGTTCAGTTGAAGGTGTACCCCGATTTTGAACCAAAGAGGTTGAAAACAGCCATACTAGCAGGCCAATGGTAAGCTCTGGAAGGGATAATATAGCCATATAAGGAGCACCATTATTTCCGAAAGCAGGAAAAGGACTAGTATTTCCTTCAAAAGCAATTCCTTGATTGGTGGACTCCGTATTTGTCTCCATATATCTGAACCTAAGATAAACTAAGGAATAGGGATGTTATTCTGAATTTAATTAGTTTTAATGATGCTTGGACACAACTTTGGTTTTTCAGTTTTTAAGAGTCGAGAAAAAGCTAAAGATGACTATAGTCTCCTTTGATTTTTAATGAGCCTAAAAGGACAAGTGCTCAGATGGACCTTTTCTTTTAAAGAGTCGAAAAGGAATGAAAGTGACTACTCTGTAAAATATAGATAGAGGGATTACCAAACCAAGTGCAAAACTGCAATATACACCTTGGTGATAAATTAAAGAGAAATTACCAAGGACTTATGTATGGCAGTCAATCTTCTCGAATGTTGTGTTTAGTGCATTGCGATCAATAAGGCGGAAAACTCAGCTTCCTATGGATAAAGGATTTAAGCCTATTGTGGTCTCCCAATATATACGTGACAGTACAGGGAGCACAAGTCCATGCTAGCACTTGTCGTCTCAAGGAGGAGGAATCATCCAACCTTCAATGAAAATGATAGCCACTAGTTTTAATGACATCAGAACACGTCTCTAGCCTAGACCTCTAGATATGTTGCGTTAACTTCCAAAGCCTTGTTAGGTTCGTTGAAATTTATTTTAAAGTTGATCTTGTTTAGAGTTTTCCTTTTAATGGTTCACTATGTGATGATGATTTGAAATTCGTAAAATGCAATATACTATGATAAACAATCTTTGTTTATTTTGAGCAATGAAAATCCTAGCTAATAGGGAAAGAAAATTATAGTGCAAAGAGCAAAGAGCAAAGAGCACACCCTAGTGCATTTCCCTAAATCATATTTTCAGACACAAACTAAAAAAAAATCCTAAATTCAAATGCATGTATTTGTTTTCATTCTCCTTAATGTGAAAAATGCCAAAAAGGAAAACTAAATGTAGCAAAGATCTAAAATATTTTACTCAAAATGACATTTTCTACAATTTCTTCTTCAAAAGAGAAAGGAAGACTCCACGACACTTTTCAATTTTGAATTAAAAAAACATGTTTTAGACACTTCGAATATAAACAAATCAAACCAAACACATGAAGAAAAGTTCAACCGATTATCAAGGGAAGGAATAATTCACAACTCTTTTCGACATAAATGACAATTACGACACTTTTTGTACCAAAGCGACAAATCGATTTAAACAACTTTTTGACAAGGGATTATAAATGATGAAAAAATACACAAAAACACTCACTAATCCTAATCTAATTGAGGTTGATCTATGTGGTGCAAGTAGGCTTCAGTAAGGAGGCATTGTTCATATGTAGCAAAACAACTAAACAAAACTGAAAACAAGGTCAAAAACCCTCAATTTCTAGAATGGAAAAAGAGTTCAGTCAGTGATCGCACCTGGGCTTCACAAAAACAGAGATACATTGCACTTACTACACTCAGGAGGTGTGATGTATATTGAGTTACAGTGGAAGATAGTGTGATGGTCCAGGGAGCGCAACTAAAATGGGTTTTAGCTCAGATGTGCCGCTTTTTCAATGAGTTGAGTTGAGTTTTGATGAACAGTAAAGAGCAAAGTATAGAGGAATGTCTTGAGAGGTTATTGAGCTACCGAAAGGGGATCTAGATGTGCTTGTAAGTCAAATGTTCAATTCATAAACTCAACCAAATATTAACTAAAGCAGCATTCATCTACTATGCAATTGCAGAACAGAGTAGTTCGAAGACTACCTGGATGCCTTCAGACTCTATCTATAGTTTATAAAACAAACAATAACAACAAACAAATATCTATTCTATCCCCAGTGGAGTCACCAATTTGTTTATGGGAAAACTAGTGTCTTGTTGAATGACTAGCCCTCTAGGTTTGGAAGCTACCCTAGAAACAACAGTTTAAAGCAATCCAATGATTTCTTCTATGTGTAACAGATAAGGGAAAGATAATGGAACCAACCTGGAACTTCCGCATAATCCCTTGCTTTCTCTCTCTCCCCTTTGACAAATCTAGCAACTCCTTCCCGTACTTAACATGCTTGGAGAGTATATGCGCAAGTACAACAACAATGAACCATCAATGCATCATGATCTATTACAACATAAACATTATAGAATCAGATATATAATGAACAAATGATAGCATTCACAAATCATAATATTCACAATTGCACAATCATATGGAAGAAAAATTGAAGAACTTTATTAATAGAAGGGAGAATTACAAACTAGTTTTCTGATCCAGCATCATCCTCCCAGCTTCAACCCCTCTTCACCTCATGAAATGGCAAGATCACACCAACAATACAATGCTCTTTCCTCAATTACAAACTATCAGCACTTACTTGCAATTCACAATATTCCAGTCTCCAGATCTCTTAGATGAGGGATCCATTTATAAATATGTGCAAGGGTGTGATTCATCCATGGGGTTTGATTAGTATCATTCCACTTGATACAATTGGTTCCACTTGGATATTTCTTAGATCTCTTACTCATCCTTGGGTGAATTCAGAGAGGCAAGTGGCATAGGAGAAGTTTCTAGAAGATTCCATGAGCAACCACCTAGTAAACTGTCTCAGACATTTGTCCATCCTCGCCCATCGCACCCTATAGAAGGCCCAAACAGTATGCATTGCACCCTGGCACTGTACCACTCAGTATGCATCACACTTTTCCAGTGGAGTAGTCAGTATGGTTCAGTTTAGGCAATTTCTAGATGGTTTCTCAGATGGAACTTTTGGGGAATGATACATTCAGATGACTATGTTCTTTTAGGGTATGAAACAACTCTTTTAGGGGTTGATGAGCCCTAGTTTATCGACATATAAGTTTGGGGTTGATGTGCCCAAATATTTCTATAATACACTATGTTCTTTTGTTTCTGCATTGTCCCTTGTACTTTCAAATTCTAGTTCAATACCTCCATCCCATAGATGCATTTCTTAAGCTCTTCTATCAGAATTTTCAGGTGGAGAGTGGGGCCTTCCTTAACAATTTCTTCATGTGCAAGAGTTTTCTTAATAGTTGACTCCAAACTAGTGCAGGCATCATCGAGGCCGATATCACCTAGTCATTAACCTCCTTCATTTCAATATCATGAAAGGTTTCAATACCCTTCACTTCAACATCCATTGGATCCTCTATTGTGCCTTTATCTGCACTTGCATTAGGTGTCAGTGTCATTTTCCTTTCATTCATTTTTCCAAGCAAAACCAAAAAAGGTGTGATGTATTCTTCATCAATATCCCCCTCGCTAATCACTGTATGGTACACAACATCTGCAAGGACTTTAAGGTTGTCTGCGGCTGGTGAAGGAGGTGGGGAGTCGTCCAAATTGATTAGGGAAGTTGATTGAATGTGGGCTTCCTTCAAGGACGCAATCCTCTTGACCGAGCTTTGGGTCCTCCTTTTTGATGTAGATGGGGTTTCAATAAAGAGCTCTCGCTCCTCTTCCTGTACTAAATCTTCTCTATTCTTAGTCTTGGTAGGTTGAAGGGTTAGGGTTTCAGGCTTCCCCTTCTTGCTTGCACACTTCTTGCTAGAGGATTTCCCTGCACCTCTTTTTTGTAACTCGTTAAAAAATACTTCGCAAGTCATATTCTTGAGCTCCAATTCCTTCTTAACTAAAATTGAAATCAACCCATGATGGTATAACTTGCATATGACTTGGCTCGTTTTACCTCTATGAACTCCTTTTGACATTTTATTCAAGCTTCTTAGCAGAAAATAAGGGAAATTGATAAGTTTACCTAAGTCAAAATGTAGCAATAAATGAATATGATACAAGAAGGTCAATGAGTACTGACCCTTATAGGTGAGGAACTTCTGTAATATCTACAGCAGGTCTTTCCACTTTCCTTGCGTGGCATTGTGTGGCAGTCCTTTCTTCCAATCCACATTTTGTTTTCTATCGAC
This sequence comes from Pinus taeda, assembly GCA_000404065.3. Lineage (NCBI taxonomy): Eukaryota > Viridiplantae > Streptophyta > Pinopsida > Pinales > Pinaceae > Pinus > Pinus taeda. Next base: position 26,704 of record APFE030003312.1, read on the forward strand.
CACAAATCGACGCAACTTTTTCTTCTCGATCTTCTCCTTTTTGAATCACTTCTCACCTTCTGTTGGTAATCTCGTGGCTTGGCTCCCATCAAAGTTTTGAGCAAACTCCAATGCCACGGTCAAGTCAAAGTCATTAAATTGCAACAGATACGAGAGGAACCTGGATTCCTGCTATTGTGGAAGACTGTTCTGGTATATTGCCATTTGCTCTAACTCTTTCACAGAATAGGGTTCGATTCTCATGGGTGCCATCCTTAATTCACTAAACTTTGTCTAAAAATTTTTAGAAAGATCACACAGTCAGGATTTAGGAGCTCTGTCTCAAAAAAAACCTTGTGATAACTGAGCTATCCAACTACCACTATATTTGTTGAAAATTGGCAACAAGAATTTGCTAAAAATAGAAGTGCTAAAAATAGTAGTTTGGGCATCAGTGCTAGATTGGGAAATAGGGAATGAAAAATGGAAGTGCTAAAAATAGAAGTTCTATTTTTAGTAGTTCAATTTGGATTCCTATATTTAGATAGTCCCTGGTCTAAAATAGGAATTAAAATTCGAATTTGGTCTTACAAGCAGTTTGAATATTAATTAGTTAATTCTCCATGAGTTAATTAGTTAAGGAAAATCAAACTTGAAGTATTTTTTAGAACATACAATAATTTCTCCACTGATTGGGGAATGTGTCCTTGATTTGCTCCACTGATTGAGGAATTAAGGATGAGTTCTATATTGAGAGGTTCAGTTGACTTAGTTTTACTTAGTCAAGTTTAGTTAGATTAATTTAACAAGTTGTTAAATTAATGAGATACAGTTTGTTAATGCTTGCATGCATGTGACAACTGTTATTTTCAAATAACTGAGTATTTTCTCATGGATAATTGATGCATGGCAGTTCAGATAGAGACCCAGTCGACATCAAAGAAGCGACAGTGTACTATCATTTGGATGAATATTTTTCCTATAAAGGAAGCTCATCCATGATGAGGATTTATCTCCTTCAAGTTTGTGCAGTTAGATCAAAGGTTAGTGAGTGTGTGAAGAGGCCAATTCACACAGGTGGTAGCATTAGACTGCAAGGAAACTGTACAAGGAAATAGGAGGCTTGGAAGGTAGACGAGAAGGTTTGTGAGAAGCCTTTAACTATCTATGAGCAGCAGAGGGATTGTACTGGGAGTTGGATAGCTTCCGAGCTAAGACTTTGTGTAATCCGGACAATATTTCCACTTATATGATAATACAGAGATGGGGTTTTAAGCAAGTGATTTCCCAAGGTAAATTCTTCTATGTTATGTGTGATAGATTCCTTCTTATCAGTTATATGTGTTCATGCTTGATGTTTCTCATGTTTGATTAAGCTTTCGATAAATTGGTTGTAGAAGTAGATCAAGTATTTTGCTTTAGTATATTGCATTATTAGGTGATCTATAGGTGGGAGATTTCTACATGGTATCAGAGTTGACTGATTTGTAGAAAAATTCTACAAAATTCTACATGGTATCAGAGCACAAGTGATCAAGGAGAGAACAATATACTGAGAGGAGATTTCAAAGTTTTGAGTTTTTGGCTAAGCGTTTGCAGAGCAGATCTGAAAACTTTTGTACAAAAATTTCATAAATAAATAGTATATTTGGATTCCTTACAAAAAAGTACCCCAAAAAAAAATAAAAATCAGTTGAATTGGAGTTTGGATGAGGGGGATATCGCTGACTTAAAATCAGCTCTTTTTCTAGAAAATTTTGTGATGGTGGGAAAGTGGAAATAGATTGGTCTGCTAGCCAAGAACCTGTATGCACTTGAGGTACAAGATGCATGCAAAGCCTTGAGGAGCAAGGCAAAGGTTAGAGACTTCGTGGTTGAGAGGGAGAGTATATTACCTCTTAACATACAGCGCCAACAGAAGTCTCAGACAATTGTGGAGGAGCCACGACTGGTGCAGCAGCTTCAGGAGGTTGTGGAGAGCCACAATAAGGGAAGATGAGAGGAGATCAAGTAGAGACATCTACTCATGCAAAGACCTCCAATATGGGGGAACTTCGAGCCAAGGGGGTAGAGGGATCACATGCAGCCATACCTCCAGGTAGGAGGTGGGGCGAGATGTGGAGTGATCGTCCCATGGAGGAGGGGCAAGATCCTTGAGGTACCCAACCTCTTGGATGATACCTTGCTATGGGAGCCCCAATGTGGAGTAGCAGAAAATGACTAATTGGGTAGAGATAGATGTGGATGGAGTGGCAGAGAGAACTACAATGTAGGGAATCCCAGGAAAGTGCAAAGCAGGCAGGTTGCAGCAATGCGAGAGGCAAAAGTGTGTTGCATTATGCAGAGTAGCATAGAGAAGGGTGCAATAGTGCGATATGCATGGAGATGTTGCAGTAGCACAGAGGTCAGAGAGGGAGCACTTGTCAGCAGCAGGTAGAGCTTTAGCATCAAAGTATGTTTCTAGCCCAACAGAGTGGTCAGTTGGGAGCTTTTTTTTGTTCTGAGAGTTGTTGGAGCAACCACACTTGGTAGATGCGTTGCATGTAGAACATTTCAGAGGTACAGGATTGGGTTCGAGAGGAAACCTTTCTTGTTGAGAGGGAGTGTTGAAAATTGGCAACAAGAAATGGCTAAAAATAGCAATGCTAAAAATAGCAATTTGGGCATTAGTGCTGGATTTGGCAATAGGGAATGAAAAATGGAAGTGCTAAAAATAGAAGTTCTATTTTTAGCAGTTCAAGTTGGATTCCTATTTTTAGAAAGTCCCTGGTCTAAAATAGGAAGTAGAATTTGAATTTGGGCTTACCAGTAGTTTGAATATTAATTAATTAATTCTCCATGAGTTAATTAGTTAAGGAAAATCAAACTTGAAGTCCTTGTGAGAACATACAATAATTTCTCCACTGATTGGGGAATGTGTCCTTGATTTGCTCCACTAATTGAGGAATTAAGGGTGAGTTCTATATTGAGAGAATCAGTTGACTTAGTTTAACTTAGTCAAGTTCAGTTAAATTAATTTAACAAGTTGTTAAATTAATGAGATACAGTTTGTTAATGCTTGCATGCATGTGACAACTATTATTTTCAGATAACTGAGTATTCTCTCATGGATAACTGATGCATGGCAATTCAGACAGAGGCCCAGTTGAAATCAGAGAAGGGACAATGTACTATCAGTTGGATGAATATTTTTCCTATAAAGGAAGCTCATCCATGATGAGGATTTATCTCCTTCAATTTTGTGCAGTTAGATCAGAG
>APFE030003312.1:29960-52756 GCA_000404065.3 Pinus taeda
ATGGTTTTTGGTCCATGGTATTGGATGTTTTGACATGTATAAATATGTATTGTAACATTGAAAGGAACATAATGAAAAATCAAGCTGGTAGTCCTGGTTTTGGGATCCAGGGGAAAATCTTTGTGTATGTGTTTTATGTGTTATGCTCTCACATTGTTTTTTTTCTATGTTTTAGAATTTGTATGCAGGTAATTTCTGTACGGGGTTAACGTTGAAAAGTGTGCAACAACAAATGTAAAAGTAGAAATTGCTAAGAATAGCAGTTTGGCCAATGAGCATTTTGGCCACCTTGGGTGAGAGGTGAAACTGCTAAAAGTAGAATCTTCTAAAAATAACATTTTTGGGTCCCTTCCTATTTTTAGCAGTCCCTGGTCTAACTATAGGAAGTAAAAACGAATTTGGTCTTAACAACAGTTTAAAAAATATTAATTATTTAAATCTCCTATGATGTCCTAATTAGTTAAGAAACAAAATACCTTTGATGCAAATCATATGTGAGGATGCACTGCAATAGTTTATCTATTAATTGATGAATTTATCTATTAGTTAAAGAGATAAGGATGAGTTGTAATTAGTTGGCTCAGTTAACTGAGTCAAGTCCAGATAGATTAATTTAACAAGTTGCTAAATTAATGACATCTAATTTGTTAATGCTTGCATGCATGTAACAACTATTATTTTTAATATTATAGCTTAAATAACTCAAGCATGTCAGTTTAGACAGAGACCTAGTTGAGATCAGAGAAGGGATAGTGTACTGTCAGTTGGATGAATATTTTTCCTATAAAGGAAGCTCATCCATGATGAGGATTTATCTCCTTCAATTTTGTGCAGTTAGATCAGAGGTTAGTGAGTGTGTGAAGAGGCCAATTCACACAAGTGGTAGCACTAGACCCCATGGAAACTGCGCAAGGAAATAGGAGGCTTAGAAGGTAGAGGATAAGGTTTGTGAGAAGCCTTTGACTGTCTATGAGTAGCAGAGGGATTATACTGAGTGTTGGATAGCTTCCAAGCTAAGGCTTTGTGTAATTCGGACTATATTTCTACTTGTATGATAATACAGAGATGGGGTTTTAGGCAGGCGCTTCCCCTCGGTAAATTCTTTTGTGTTATGTGTGATTGATTCCTTCTTATCAGTTATATTTGTTCATGCTTGATGTTTCTCATGTTTGATTAAGCTTCTGCTAATTTTATGGTAGATGTAGATCTAGTATTATGCTTTAGTACATTGCATATATCAGTTGGATTTGCAGGTGAAATTTCTACATGATATCAGTGAGCTCGCTGATTTGTAGAGGAATTCTACAATATTGGCTACCTCCTAACAATCATGCTCTATCATTAAATATAGGCCTTAGGACAGATGAGATATGGATAGGTTGTGGTACAAGCAGAGATGATCATTAGTTAAGGTAGTGGTTAAGGTGCCATAATTAATATGACAGTCATATGCAATATGGTATGAGGTCAGGTTGTCATTAGCAGGTAATGAGATTTTTTATTTCAAAAAGGTGAGTATGGGATGACAGGTTAAATTGTACACATCCCATAATCACTCCACTATTTCACACAAGGTGTACATGGTACTTTTTTTTAAAATAAGATTTCATAACTTAACTACCCCTGTACTTAAAAGATTTCCTTCCTATTTTAGCAGATGATAAAACAAAGCTTAGTCATAATAAAAAATTATTGAATGCTATCAACATGGAACTAGTGCATTCATTCTACCTGCACACAATTTTCATGAAACAAGAATAATCTTTCGAGATGCGCATTATTTCACCAGGTATTCTTACACCATATTACAAATATTTGCACTAAATACCATTGTTCCTGCACCATGACATGTAGTTTTGTACTCGAAAGTGCTCAGCAGTGTGAATTCCTGCACTTAACATTTTTGCACTTGAACAATCCTACATCGAACATTCCCGCACTAAACATTCTTGCACTAAACATTTCTACACTCGAACAGTGTTGGGATGGGGTCCCTTAGGTCATTTTTGGGGTAAAAACCCAAGTTTTGATGTAAATTTTGGTAACAGATGTAAAGTCTCCACAATTTGTGGATGTGGAGCTCGTAGATAGTTAGGAGTCAAAAGGGGGTTTTAGCCCCTGGTTTATGTAAATATGAGTCGGTTTTGAGATCCACCCATGGTCCGCAGACCATGGGATTGTATGTGAAAATCTATAAATAGGTGTGTCTTAGAGAATCTAAGGCAGAGATCTATGCCCACATCTGAGAGAGGAAAAAAGGACAAGTAAGCAGTGGGTAGATAGAAGGAGAAAGGGTTCATAGCTAAGTGTGTGAAGGCCTAGAGTAGAGTCCGCAGCTAAGTGTGCAGGGCAGTTTGAGTCTGTAACCTGATATGAAGATCAATAAAGAAGATTGTTGAAGAAATTCATGTGTTTATCTATTTACTTTTGTTATTTATGTTTGCAATATATACTGTGATGGAATAATGTCTTTATGAAATATTGATTTACTGACGTGTGAATTTATTGGATAAGTCTTATTAATTGTACGCAATTTTTTTTAAGTACTTCCACGAAGATTGTAATACATTCTGTTATGTTTATTTAGTACTTAAGTAGATTTGTGTGAACTCAGATCTATGGTTATTTTATGGTGTGTATAAGTGACTGATTCATCTGTTAAGGGTCTGTAAATACCTATCATCGACCTTCACAAAGGTCTAGAGGTCGTTTAGTGGAAGTTACATTACTAAGCCCTAGGGGCTTATAGATCTGTGCGAAGGCAGATCTAGGTGAATAAAAGACATCACATTGATCTTTGGATGTGGAAACTTGGTTCCAACATCCCCCCATACTGCTTCAGGTGAGATTTCAGCCTACGTTACGTGGGTTGATGTCGAAAGAGCCAGTACTGTAGGGTTTTGTTTGGAGCAATTAACTCTGAACCTAAGTTAGGACCCACTAAGCCAACAAATGGTTTCGTTGTTGGGACCGAGATCTGCATAAGGAGATGTGTGATGTCACATCACTGGAATTCGACCAAGAAGGAAATGGAGAAGTGGTTGGATAAGAAGATTCACGAATTCGCAGTGCAAGAGAACAAGAATTTGTTCCTGTCAAAGGAACAGTGGTTGGACAAATATTTTTACACAGAAATACACGAAATTTTCTTCTGCACCTTCCCAATCAAACTATCGAGTGGACAGCTAAGTTGGCAGACAACCAAGGAAGGTGGAAGCTTGATGTTCTAATAGGGTGGACTTCGGAGCTAGTGCAAAGGTTGGAAGCCTATGAAGACAATATCACGTGCACTAGTGACTACTGCCTCGGTCGAATTATAGGAGGATTTGTTACAGAGTTCGCAATTTATACCTCAGTCAGCTACAGTGAAGCAAAGAGACGCTTATTCAAGGGACCACAAGGTAAGTATCTGATATCTATGAATACCTGGATTAAGAAAGGGGTTATGTCATTGCCTTGATGTTTGGATCTATGCAAAGTGGACGGATCTTCAGAAATTGAGAGAGAGCAGGTCCTGAATATAGCCTATTGATTGGACCTCCTTCAAGCAACTACAAGGGAACGATACAGGCCTCATGGGAGAGTGCAGTCTAGCTGATAAGATAGGGTTTTCCACATGTACATCATCCATCCACTCCACCTCCACCCTCGCCTCCACAGCATACCAGAACTCCCACAACGTCGCCACCACCACCGTCGTTCAACATGTTGAACTCAATAAAGTTGTTTATTTTCAAGGGTATAGGGAGTGAAGATATAGATCAGTTCTGGTTTGTTGTGAAAGCTATGTGGACCACATAGGAGATCACTGATGATAGCATAAAGAAGGAGCAATTGGTTACTTCTCTACAGGATCGCGTGCTAACATGGTATATTAAGTATTGTGCTAATCATCCTTTAGCAACGCTAGTAGAAACTAAGGATTCTTTAAACAAGGAGTTTAGTAAGTGTAAGACTGACTCAGAGTCAGTCATTGGATTTAAGAAAATCAAAATGAGGGTTGGTGAGACACCTTAGGAGTTAGATCAAAGGCTGAAATGTGTGATCCGTGACGCTAATATGCAGCTCACCGATGGTCAGCACCGCGACTTGTTTATAGCCTCACTTCTGCCCCACCTAAGGATTTCTCTGTCACAACAAAAGATAAGAACTCAGGAAGAAGCCTTGGAAATCATGATGAGACTACATGAGACACCTATTCAGGACGTGACTTTGGGAGTTCAAAAAATTCACTCGTAGTTGCAGAACCTCTGCTTGGAATTGTAGAGCTTGAAAAAAGTGAAGGAGGCTAGGCCAGAGGTGTGTGAGGAAGTCTGGTGCCCCAAGTGCAAGAGCCAGGGGCATGATAAAGACCACTTCCCTGTCTCAGCAAATTATATTACAGGGGAGGGACCAATTCCCTTAAGGTAGGAAGCTCCAGCAGGACTGAGTGTGGGGCCCACGCTATAGTGCGCTACTTTTCAGGTGGCTGGAAAACACTTAACAGATAATTGTCATTTACTATAAAAGTTCGTCCAAACACCACAATAGTTGTTTTGTGATTTCTGCAAATCGGTGGGCCACGATGAGTGCCGCTGTCGTAGCTACGAGTTGATGATGGAAAGAATGCCTACCTACCGAATGCAAGCAGAAACTCGAACTCCAGATCAGACGCAGGATGAGCACATGGAGGTTATCAAAGAAGAGTATGGTGCCAATGAGGAGGAGGACCTAGTAGAGATTGCAGTCAGGTTATTTTCTATAACTGTGGGACACTAGGGCACTACGTACAAGAGTGTCAGAATCAAACACGCCCGTCCTGTCAATACTGCAGCCAGTTTGACCACACTAAGAAGAATGCAATGTGCTAATAGTTGAGATGCATGAGAAGAAGGCGTAGCCTAAGCAACCTATGTAGAACTTACAAATGATGAGAGATGAGCCCCGTGACGAAGATCTGAATGTGAATATCATGCTGAGAAGCAACATAACAACTAGGGATGATAAGGGAAAACATCCTAAAGAGGATGGATGGGTCCGCAAGGCCAAAGAGAGGAGGTTGGGTTCAATATGGAGCATGCAAAGGAAGTGTTTGTGAAAGCCAAGAAAAGCTTCGTTGAGGCATCTACCTCAGGAAGCTAGAGAAAAGTACCAGAAACCAGTGCACCTATAGAGGTTGACCTTATAGAAATTATCACTATAGATCACCTGATAATGCAATGTAACTAAAGCAAAATACTTGATCTACTTCTGCTATCAAACTTGTGAAATCTTAATTGATTTGAGCAAGATTAAACAGAACACATATAACAGATAAGAAGAATCAATCACACATGAAACACAGAAGAATACTTTAGGGAAAGCCTCAGCTAAAAACCCTACTATATGTATTATTATACAAGTGGAAATATCTCAGGATTACGCAAAGCTTTATCTCTCACAGCTATCCAACTCTCAATACAATCCCTCCCACTGCTCATAAATAGACCAGACAGCTCATATGCCTTTCCCTCTATCCTCCAAGCCTCCTATTTCCTTGCGCTATTTTCCCCAGGTGTTCCTAATGTAACCTTGTGTAACACTGATTTCACACACTACTCCAACACATTGTAAAACTATGCAATCCTCAAGGAATAAATTCCTTCTGCATGCAAGATATTTTCTTATAGGAAAATTCTTGCAACTGATAGTACACTATCCCTGCCTTTAATCTCAACTAGGTCTTTTTCTGAACTAACATGCATGAGTTATTCATGAGATAATATTCAGTTATCTAGAGTACACTAGTTTCATGCATGCATGCATTAACTGACTGAACTCACAATTAGTTCCACAAACTGTTTGCAACTAATTTAACTGGACTTAACTCAATTAACTTAGCTAACTAATTACAACTCAAATACAACTCACCCTTATCTCCTTAATTAAGGGATAACTTCCTCAATCAAAGGGATAAATGTTGCATGACTTCACAAAGAATTCATGTTTGAATTTCTCCAGCTAATTAACTCAGGATGAATTAATTAATTATTTTTCAAACAGCTAGTGAGACTAAATTCAAATTTTAATTCTCAATTTTAATTCAAGGGCAAATTAGAATTGGAATATATCCTGAAATTCTATCTATAGAAATGCTATTTTTAGCATTTCTATTTTTAGTAGTTCTTGGTTCTATTTTCAACACTCCCTCTCAATAAGAAAGGGATTATCTACCACCCCCGATCCTGTCTCTATGGAACTCAAATTTACACTTTGACAATGCCTTGGTCAAAATGTCAGCATCTTGCTCCTCAATCAAAATATACTACAACAACATGATCCTCCTCGCCACACAGTCTCTAAGATGATGATACCAAATGTCAATCTTCTTGGACCTGTCAGGAAATACTGGATTCTCAAAGAGTTTGATACAACTCTGATTATCACAATAGGTCACAGTTGGATCCATCCTCTGATCAAACAAACCAACTAGATTTTTTTGTATCCAAATGGCCTCACATGCTGCCTAACTTGCAGTCATGTATTCAGCCTCCATTGAGTTGAGTGCAACTGACCTTTGTTTCTTGTTGTACCAAGAAACTACATCTAAACCAAGGTTGAAAATTCCTCATTCTGTGCTCTTCCGATCTGATGGACTACCTGCCCAATCTGTATCTATGAATCCCTATAGCTTCACTCCCTCTGACCATCTTTACCATAATCCATACTGAGATGTGCCTCTGAGGTATCTCAAAACATGCTTAGCAGCCTTCCAAAACAACTTGGTAGGCTGAACCATAGCTTCACTCAGCTAGTTCACCACATAGCACAAATTTGGTCGTGTGTTCACTAAGTACATCAGTGGACCCACAAGCTGCCGATACATAATAGCTTTGACTACTTCTCCTGAAGTAGCATCCTCCTTCCTCCAGTTACCTGCTAGTGGAGTCTGCATGGGCTTGCACTTCTCCATGTGGAATCTCATGAGTATCTCATTAGCATACTTGCCTTGAGACACAAACAACTCCCCATCCTTCTACCACACTTCCATGCCTAGAAAGTAGTGCAAGAGACCCATGTCTTTCATCTCTAACTCTCTTGCAAGGTCCTCCTTGTAAGTCATGATCAACTGATCATCACATGTCAATATCAGATCATCAACATAAAGAAAAATGATCAACTACTTACCTTCCACCATGATGTGGTACAAGTTCACATCTGCTTCACTCTTTGTGAAGCCCAACCCAGTGAAGTAGTTGTTGATCCTAGTGTACCAAGCACGAGGTGCTTGCTTCAGCCCCTACAAAGCTCTCCTAAGTCAGCACACATGTGACTCATGATTGAAGGTCTCAAAACCTTACGGCTGCTCTATGTACACCTGTTCCTCAATATTGCCATTGAGGACTGTAGTCTTCACATCCATCTGATGGATATTCCAACCCATTTGTGCTAATAGTGTCAACATCGATTTGATAGATGAGTACCTTGCTACAAGAGCAAAAGTCTCGTCATAGTCGACACCCTCGACCTGTGAGAAACCACGGGAAACAAACCTTGCCTTATGCTTCTCCACACTACCATCAACAGCTTTCTTTACCTTGTAAGACCAACAGGAACTCACAACTGACTTGTTCTCTAGTCTTGGAACCACATCCCAAACACTATTCCAAACTATGGAGTCATACTCCTCCACCATAGGATCAACCCAATTCAGCTGTTGCATTTCTTCCTCAAAGGAAGATGGCTCAGTCTCAACACATTCCCCAACAAGGACCATATATCCAATGTACCTATCAGGTGACCTCCTCTATCTATGCTGAGAAGATGGTTCTCCCACATTCTCTCTCACATTCGAAAACAATCTATCAGCTTCTCTTGTGTGCTTCTACCCATCTCTGGAAGACTCTGCTTGAGTGGATGTATCCACTCCTGGAACCTCTGCATCAGTCTAAGGCTCCTTTTCCTTAGGAACTAAAAGTTCCTCCACAGCCTGTAGTTGGAGCTCCCTCTCAAGGGAAACTCACATGGCCTTCTACTCATCAAACATAAGATCTCTACGAACCATTGTCTTCCAACTGGTAGGAAAATATACCCCATAGTTATGAGGTGTATCAATGTACCCCACAAGTATCCCCAACTCTGATGTCAGCTCAAGTTTCTTCCAGGAATCCTTGGTCACATGGAAATATACCGCTGAGCCAAAGATCCTGAAGTGACCTACATCTGGTCTCTTCCCTGAGAAAGCTTCCTCTGGTGTCTTCATCCCAAGAATGCGATGCGGGCTTCTATTCTGCAAATAAATTGTTGTGTTGCATGCATTAGCCCACAAATGAAGTGGTAGGCCTTGGTCATGCAGCATCACCCGAGATGCCCCCACAATCATTCTATTCTTCCTCTCGTCCACCCCATTTTGATGTGGGTTATGAGGTGTCGTCAACTCCCATTTAATTCCTTCCACTACACAGAAGTCCTTAAACTCTTGAGAGACATACTCTCCACCATTGTCACTTCTTAAGGCCCTGATCTTCTTCCCTGATTCTTTCTCAACCAAAGCTTTGAACTCACAAAAATTTGAGAAGGTTTGATCCTTCTTCTGCATGAAATAGATCCAACATTTACGAGAAAAAACATCAATCAAAATCACATAATACCTTTTTTTAGCGGTGGAGGCTGTTGAGAATGGTCCACACATATCTGTATGAACTCGCTCCAAGATTGCTTCAGCTTGACTATCTAGATCATGAAAGGAATATTTTGCATACTTAACCAAGGTACAACATTTTCATGAGTCCACTTGCTCAAGTTTACCTTTGGGAAGTCTGATAGAAATCTGTTGCATTATCTTCAAGGCCCCATGATGAAAGTGGCCCAACTCCCTATGCCATAACTCGCCAATATCTTGGCTTTGCACCAATTCTGCTTTGGAACTCAATGCATCACAATCATCTACGTCCAGCTTGTATAGATTCTTCACTCGAATCCCAATCTTCTTGGTCTGACCTGTGGCTATTTGTCTCAGGAACGCCTTTCCTTTATTGAAGACTACATGATAGCCTCTATCTTCCAACATCGCAACTGATACCAAGTTTTTCTTCAGTCCAGGAACATACTTTACATCATTAAGGGTGAGAGGAGCTCCATGCTCCCTCTGAAACACAGCAATACCTTCACCTGAAACATGGTACTTTCCATCATCGCCCATCTCTATGCGCATCTTGAGGTCTTTCTCCTCCAAGGTACTAAATAAACTCTTATCGCCGGTCATGTGGAATGAGGCTCCACTGCCCAGGTACCAAACACAACCCACCATCGATGAAACCATGCATGCGATGAGGGTAAAATCCAATTTGAACTGTGAGGCCAGTGCCTCACCTTCTAATCCTTTCGAGGATCCCTTCTTGGATTTATTCAATGGACAATTAGTTGCATAATGTCCAACCTCATGATAATTAAATTATCTCACTTTAGATTTGTCAATCTTCCTCCCACCATGGGAAGAAATTGATTTGGAATGGGAAGCCTTCCCTTTCCCTTTCCTCACCTTACTTGCCAAGGCTAGATTTTCTTCATCATCATGCTTAGATGAAGAACCATCTCTGGTGCTCCTCCTGATCTCCTCCTGCATCAGATCCAAAAATAGTCATTCCCAATCTAACAATTTCTCATTTCCATTCACTAAGTCCTAGTAGTTATGCTAGCTCTTAGGAAGACCAATGAGAGAAAGAATCACCATATCATCATCTGTTGTCATGATTCCTACACTTCCAAGCTCATCTCTACAGGTGGTGCACTTGTTCAAATATGTAGAAATCGTGTCGCCCTTTTCACACTTGATTTTCCAAAGCTTGTCCTTCAGTGCCATCTTCCTCTGGTTGTGGTTGTTCTGATATAGGTCCTTCAATGTCTTCCACATTGAAAACAGAGTCTCCTTCCCATGGAGACTCGAGATAATATGGTCTCGAACTCCCTCCAAAAGAATCCTCCTCACTCTCGCCACACATTTCTTCCATTCTGCCAATTCTTGGGCATTAGTTGCTACTGGCTTGGGGACTTCTTGATCAATGAAGTCCTTTAAACCATTGACTTCTAATACCGCTTACATGCGATCCTTCCATGCCATGTAATTCAAGCTGCCATCTAGGGCATACTCAAGTCTCAATCCATTGAATGCCATTGGTGAACTTTGAGATGTAATAAGAAATTGATTTTGTACCTACAATCAAGAACTTCAAACTTTGAACTTTTCCCTTCTCAATAGGTTGTTCACAACTCTAATCACCTTTGCTCCGATACCATGTAGAAATTCTCACTGTAGATCACCTGATAATGTAATGTAACTAAAGCAAAATACTTGATCTACTTCTGCTATCAAACTTGTGGAAGCTTAATTTATTGGAGCAAGATCAAACAGAACACACATAATAGAGAAGAAGAATCAATCACACATGAAACACAGAATAATACTCTGGGGAAAGCCTTAGCTAAAAATGTCGCTATCTGTATTATCATACAAGTGGAAATATCTCAGGATTACACAAAGCTTTAGCTCTCACAGTTATCCAACTCTCAGTGCAATCCCTCTCACTTCTCATAGACAGACCAGCCAACTCATATGCCTTTATCTTTGTCCTCCAAGCCTCCTATTTCCTTGCATTATTTTCCCTGGGTGTTCCTGTTGTAACCTTGTGTGACACTGATCTCACACACTGCTCCAACACACTGTAAAAATGCACAATCCTCAAGGAATAAATTCCTTCTGCATGCAAGAGATTTTCTTATAGGAAAATTCTTGCAACTAATAGTACATTGTCCCTGCCTTTAATCTCAACTGGTTCTTTGTCTGAACTGACATGCATGAGTTATTTATGAGATAATATTCAGTTATCTAGAGTACACTAGTTTCATGCATGCATGCATTAACTAACTGAACTCACTATCAGTTCCACAAATTTTTTCGAACTAATCTAACTGGACTTAACTCAGTTAACTGAGCTAACTAATTACAACTCACCCTTATCTCCTTAATTAAGGGCTAACTTCCTCAATCAAAGGGATAAATGTTGCATGACTTCACAAAGACTTCATGTTTGAATTTCTCCAGCTAATTAACCCGGGATGAATTAACTAATTATTTTTCAAACAACTGTTGAGATTAAATTTGAATTTTAATTCAAGGACAAATTAAAAATAGAATATATCCTAAAATTCTATCTATAGCAATGTTATTTTTAGCATTTCTTGTTGTCATTTTCAACAGACCCCTCTATCCTTACCACATTCCTGGAAACCTGCATGAAACTTATGCACGACAGCAAGGCTGTGAAAGGTCTGCACAAATTGATAAACAAGTGTGTTGGTAAAGAAAATACTCCTTATGGACACCGTGCAGTAAGGCAAATTGTCAAACATAAGGCAAGAACAGAGCGTGAGATGAGGCTCACCGCGTAGATAGGAGATTATGAGATGGACCAGGTCATTCTAGATATGGGGTCTGACGTGAACGTTTTACCTAAGCAAACATGGGAGAGAATGGGGAGACCTGCATCGTAGTGGTCTCTAATCCAACTAAGAATGGCCAACCAGCAAAAGATCATCACTATGGGACGACTACATGGAGTCACTGTAGATATATAAGGTGCAAGCACGTTGGTTGATTCTAAAGTAATAGAGATCATTGACGACAACAATGCCTACCCCGCTCTCCTTGGAATTGACTGGGCCATTGATATGAATGGAGTCATCAACTTAAATAAGTGTATGATTTTAGTTGAGAGAAAATTGCTTCGGGTTATAGTACCATTGGACCATGTAGAAGGACCGCACTATACTAAATAGGTTCGTGACTACAAAAAGAGTGATGATGACTTGGACCAAATCTAAAAAATAATAGCTCGAGATCAAGACTAAATTAATCCAACAGATGATGGAAGGATTGCATGGGACTGGGAAATTTCCTGTAACTCGGATTCAGATGAAGAATTGGAGCATTGGTAGAATAGGTTGCATGAAGTATCTACGTTGCACTGCAACATGATGACTAAATCGATGAGCTATGTGTCATCAGAGGGAAGAAATTTATTGTATTATGATGGTTTAACTGATGTGGATAAGTCTTTATATGCCTTTGAACGAGAAGTCCCTGAGGATCATCACTTCCAAGCAATAGATTTAGCGCTACGCCTGCACAATGGCGGGGTACACACAAGGAAAGATTTGATGAATGTTGAGATTATAGAGAGATGATGAGGTTGTAATTTGGTCATCCTAAAATTTGACTAACTGAAAGGTACGATAGGAGAAATGATCATCATGATCATTTAGCGAAGTGGACTAAAGCTTATGGAACAGAGTCGAAGTGAGAGTGGGTGCACTTATTCTATCATACTTTGGATACAATTCATATGAATTGGTATTTGGAAATGGAGTTCTGCCATGGCACCACATAGTTGGATATATTAAGGGAAGTATTCTTAATGACCTTCAGTTTTGAAGATGGGTTCGATAGCATTGATGAAGCTTTGTAGGAGGTTAAGGCTGCGATCTTCAGAATTCCGTAGGATCTATTAGAGTTGGTTCAACCATATTGGAGCACCCAGCTACACCATGCACTGGAATTCTATAATGTGACCGCTGAGGGGGAGGATAAAGATCCAAGAAATATCAATATTCCAGAGGTAGAAGGTATCGCGCGGTCGAAGGTCGGCAACTAGAAAGCCTAGACATCACCGCGCAATTGGAAACCAAACAAGTAAACATTGGTACTAAAGTAGAGCCAAAATTTGCGAAGATTAGGGATTACTGAGATGATGCCATAGTGGATAAAGTTGTTGAGATGCTCCATGATTACCGAGATATTTTTCCCACCAAGTTTTCGAACCTGAAGGGCATCATAGGTGACTTGGGTGTGATGAAAATCACTTTGAATCCAGAAGCAAAGCCTATTAAGCAGAGGTTGTATCACCTTAATTACAAATAAAAGGAAAAGGTCTGCTTGGAGTTGGATAAGATGTTAGAAGTAGGCATCATCAAACCAATGGAGGAATCTTATTGGGTGAGACCGATGGTGGTTCAGGAGAAGAAACAGAAGGGAGAAATAAGGATTTGCATAGATCTAAGGAAGCTTAATGATTCTTATGTCCATGATCCTTTTCTGACACCATTTACTGATGATGTATTGGACAACGTTGGAGGGTAGGAGGCCTAATCGTTCACTGATGGATTTTCGGGGTGCCATCAGATTAATATCATGCCACAGGATAGGAGCAAAACAACCTTTGTGACTGAATGGAGTTGTTTTCATTATACTGTAATGTCATTTGGACTTAAGAATGCACCTATAATATTCTATGATGTAGTTATACCAGCGTTTAACGAGATTATTCATAAGTTCTTGGAGGTGTATTTTGATGACTAGACGATGTTTGGTTTAGTAAAGCGCCATGTAGCATGCCTTTGTCTGATGCTAGATATGTGTCGTAGATACCATATTGCATTGAACCTAAAGAAGTGTCTATTTTATGCCCCCCTTGAGATATTGTTGGGTCATGTGGTATGCAAGCAAGGGTTGATGGTGGACCATGCCAAGGTCATGGTAATAGTGAATTTAGAGGCCCCAAGAAGTGTCAAACAGCTACACGCAACGCTCAGACATACAACATATTACAAGAAGTCCATTAAGCATTATACTCAGATTACCACACCCATGGAGAAACAACTGAATAAGGATGCTACATTCCGTTGGGATGAAGAATGTCAATGCAATTTGGATGTGTTGAAGGAGAATATGGTCACCACGCCGATTTTGCTCTTCCCGGATTGGAAAAAGGAATTCCATGCACATGTTGATGCCTCTTGCATTGCATTGGGAGTAGTGCTAACACAGGCTGGCGAGGGAGAGATGGACCACCTTATAGCCTTCGCGAGTAGAAAATTATCAAAGGCCGAGAAGAATTACCTAGAGACAGAGCACGAAGGATTAGCTATGGTATACGTGGTGTAGAATTTCAAGCACTACTATTGGGCAGGCATTTCAAAATGTACACAGATCATTCTGCCTTGAAATACCTGGTCAACAAGCCTGTGTTGGGGGGGAAGATATGTCAATGGTTGTTGCTCTTCCAGGAGTATGACTTTGAGGTGATTATGAAGTGAGGGAGGTTGAATGCAGGACCTGACTATCTGTCATGGATCGAGACAGGAGAGGAGCCTACCAATTTGGAGGAAGGGTTTCCCGATGTGCATCTCTTCATGGTGTGCGTAGCAGATAACCACTTTGCATATATTATCCACTTTTTTCTTACAGGCATGACACCAGAAGGATGTTACAGCAGCAAAAGAAGGCACTAGTGGTGCATGTGGCGAATTTCTTAGTGATTGTAGGACATTTGTATAATATGGGCTCACACAAGATATTAGGACGATATGTGCTAGATTTTGAATGGAATAGCATCCTCGTTGAAGCTCATGGAGGGGTTGAGGGAGGAAATTATGCAGGAAAGGTGACAATGCATAAGATTTTGCGCGCAGGGTTATGGTGGCCTGCTGCATAAATATTCTAAAGTGTCCTGTAGGGCATGTGTTGCATGTCAACGAATGGGTAGACCATCATAAAGGGACAAGTTGCCATTGAATCCTCAAGTATCATTGCAGCCATTTGAAAAATGGGAAATTGATTTTGTTGGCCCAATTCAGCCCCCAGAAAAGAAGATAGGTGCATGCTATATCATCACCGCAATGGAGTATCTAACCAGATGGGTAGAGGCACAGCTAGTGAGGGATTTTATAGGGGCCACAGTAGCGAATTTCTTATTTGAGTATGTGTTAACTAGATTTGGTTGCCCAAAAGTCTTGATGAGTGATCGGGGTATGCACTTCCTAAATTAAACGATCAGCGCATTGACTGAAGAGTTCCAGGTTTATCATCAAAAGAGCACACCGTATCATCCTCAAGCTAATGAAACAGTTGAGGCCTTTAATAAGATTTGGGATAACACGCTGACAAAGATTTGTAATGCACAGCATAATGATTGGGATGTGCACATACCTACATTGCTATGGACGTATAGGACTACTTGCAAAAGGATGACAGGATAGAGACCTTTTAGATTGGTCTATGGCATAGAAGTTGTGATACCTATGGAATATATCGTGCCTAGTCTATGCATAGCAGATTTCACAAGTATGGAAGATCAGAAAGCCTTGGAAGAATGGCTTGTGCAATTGATGGAGCTTGAAGAAAACAAATTCTTGGCTGGATTCCATAAGAAAGTATAGAAGGAGTGTGAAAAATCATGGCATGATCGACAAATCAAGTTGCGCACTTTTAAAGTAAATGATCTGGTTTTATTATATGATAGCAAGTTCACTAAGTTTCTAGGGAAATTTTAGATGCACTGGCTTGGGCCATATATTAACAAAGCGATAACAAATGGAGGCGTCATTCAGCTCATGGAGTTGAATGGATAACCTTTTCTGGGAAGGGTCAATGGAAGCCGACTGAAGCCATATATAGGGTACCCAACTCAATGAATATATGATGACTAGATAGTCTTAGTGCTCTAGCTAGTTGTAAGTAAGTGTGAAACTATAAACTACACTGCCAGGATTGGAATACTATGCGAAAGGCAGGCTACGCTAAAGCTGGTGAAGTTACAATATAAGAAGTTGCACGAAGGGAGCTGCGCTATGAAGGGAGGTGTCACACAGCACACCAGGAAAGCGACCGTTGGAGTCATTGTTCATGATTTGACAACCAGAAGATGGTTAAGAGGAGTGATTCGGTGGCATTTAAGGCCAAAATCTTTGAAGATCTACTGCCAAAATAGCATTAATGATCAAATTTTGGGGGGAAAGGTCGGATTTGAATTAAAAAACCCTATAAATTATGTGTGTCGTTCCAACAAAGAACACTTTCCACACTTAGAGTTTTTGAGTTGTGTTGTTTGTTGCTTATGAACCGCTCATTCCTCGAGGATTTGGTCACGAGCCTTGCATTTGCCAATTCAACAGATTTTAATCAGAAGTGCATCCTTCACACCATGTTAGGACCAAGCCCTATTGATACTGTGAGCATTGGGGGAGATGCAGCATCTGAAGGAGCTGCTCCAAAGGTGGTGAGTATGGAAGCTCCGACTCCTATGCCTATGGTGCCACGGTCGCATAGGCGGAAGCCTACCCCTATTAGAGAAACCCAGACGTCGAAGAAGGATAAGCCAAAGAAGTCAATGCCAGTGCATGAGTCACCAAGAAAACACTCTTCAACTCAAAAGCATAAGAAAGACAAGCAGACCAAGAGGGTTGTTGATTTGGAGGTTGAGGAAGGACAGGGCACCGAGGATATAGATGCTGAGGGAATGGAGCCCATTTCAAAGTTGTCAGACTATATCCCTCCACGCAAGGGGAAAATAAAGGTCACCAAGGACTTGAACTCACACAAATTTGTTATTTCTATGCCCCTGCTACCGAAGCCTATGACTCTGCCCGAGGTCAGGGAGTAGCACGGAGCCGCCATCATGGAAGGAATGGCCACCTTGGATGTCGTAGTCACTGACTACACGAGCTTGTTTGAACAGTCTATGGATTTGGTCACGACTTTGTAGGAAGACCCAAACCTATAGATATTGAATACATAGATTCACGAGCTTCAGAAGTAGTATGACGAGGTTAGGGCGATGGCGCGCTCAACTACTATGGCACAATGCCTCGCTAAGTTAAAGGAGGGGAAGCAACTCCTCGCATAGGTAGAATCAGCTCAAAAGAAGGAGGTTGTGCTTAAGTCTAGGTTTGGACCTTAGTTAGAAGAAACTTACCAAGTATCAACCAACATTCAAGAGAAGCTAACGGGCTTACATCAAACTTAGCAATCAATGAATCTGGTCATGAAAGGACCAGCTACAGAGCAACTCATAGAAGAGGTCAATCAGGTAGCTATGCGGAGTGTTGCCGAGGTTGCATTTGTGAAGGTGGAGATGGGGGATATTCACAGCAAGATCACTGTGCTAGTTGAGTGATCTGAGGGAGAGCCACGACCTTTGTGTTGGGGGCCTGTTGGGATGGGGTCCCCTGGGTCAGTTTTGGGGTAAAAGCCCAAGTTTTCATGTAAATTTTGGTAAAATATGTAAAGTCTCCGCAATTTATAATGCGGAGTGTGTAGATAGGTAGGAGACAAAAGGGGTTTTTAGTCCCCAGTTTATGTAAATATGAGTCGGTTTTGAGATCCACACATGGTTCGCAGACCATGGGATTGTATGTGAAAATCTATAAATAGGTGTGTATTAGAGAATCTAAGGCAGAGATCTATGTCTACGACTAAGAGACTAAAAAAGGGCAAAAGGAGAAAGGCTCTGCAGCTGAGTGTGCGGAGGCCTAGAGTAGACTTCGCAGCTGAGTGCGTGGACCCCTATAGTTGAGTGCGCAGGGCAGTTCGAGTTTGTAACCTCATATTGAAGATCAACTAAGAAGATTGTTGAAGAAATTCATGTGTTTATCGTTTTACATATGTTATTTATGTTTGCAATATATGTTGTAATGGAATAATGTCTTTATGAAATATTGATTTATTGATGCATGACTCTATTGGATAAGTCTTATTAACTGTATGCAATGCTTGTTAAGTACTTCTGCGAAGATCATAATACATTCTATTATGTTTATTAAGTACTTAAGTAGATCTGCGTGAACTCAAACCTAGGGTTATTTTATGGTGCACATAAGTGACTGATTCATCTATTAAGGGTTCACAAATACCAATCGTAAACCTTTGCAAAGGTCTAGAGGTCGTTTAGAGGAAGTTTCATTACTGAGCCCTAGGGGCTTATAGATCTGCGCGAAGGCAAATCTAGGTCAATAAAAGGCATCACACTGATCTCTGGATGCGGAAACTTGGTTCCAACATCCCCCCATACTGCTTCGGGTGAGACTTCAGCCTACGCTACGAGGGTTGATGCCAAAAGGACCAGTAGTGTAGGGTTTTATTTGGCACAATTAACTCTGAACTTGGGTCAAGACCCACTAAGCCAACAAACAATATTGCACTAAATATTCCTGCACTGAGCATTCTTCCACTAAACATTCCTGCACTAAACACATATACCTGCACCAGGGATATTGTGGCCAAAATGTTCTGATAAAATTCATAGGCTGGATTCTAAAGGATTTGTTGAATCATAAAGGAGGTTTTATTCACTAGATTTTCTGTAAAATATACATGACTTTTGATCTTCTTCATAAGCTTGAATTAGATTCTTCAATATGATCCATGAGGGAGAAAAGAAGTGGGGAAGGGGGTAAATTTTAAAAATGGGAAGGAAATTATGATAGGGAATTCAAGAGTGAGACTACCAAGAGGGACATATAGAAAAAGGGATCTGGGAAAAAAAAGAGGGAAGAACAAAATCGGAAGGGATAGTTTCCATGTGAAGAAAGTTGTGGTAACATTATGGGATAAAAAGAAGAAGGGAAAAATTTGACCTCAAAAATCCACCTGGATAGTGCCAAACCAAAATTAAATGCAGCAGGAATTGAGTGTTTCTTGTGTTAGGTTCCTATACCAATAAGAGTCATAATTTTTGAATGGCTAAGATTAAACCTATAATATGTACATACCTTTGCTTTCTGAAATGTTTTCCATATTCAAAAAATAAAAAAATGTAAAGAGGGTATGTCCTAGAAGAAAAATCAAAGGAAAAAAAATAAAAGGTAATATATATATAATATATATTATATATAATATATAAATATATATATATATAATGTATATATATATGAACCCCAAGAAACAAAAAGACCATGAAGGTGTGCAAGTCAAAATGCCACTACTATTTACTTTTTGTACCAAATAAATGATTGTGTGCAACTTGTAATCTTTGCCACAATCCATGATAGTCAAAATGTTTAAACTTGGCCATTTCATGTTTTCAATTTTGTGCTTCTAAATAGAGAATAAAATCTAACCAAACTGTTTAATTTTGGCAGATAAGTAGATAGGTGGAGTGAAAAAAAGGAGCTCAATTGTTTAATATAAGCCCTTGGATGTAATAAGGTTAGACTTAGTTAGATTACTATTGTAAAAGAAAAGAAAATGTTTTGATAAGGGTTTTCCAGCTTAAGTGCACCCTAATAAAGAGAAGTAAAAATGGTAGGATGAGTAGGTGGGTAAGTAGAAGAAAGGTTGCAAAATTGTGATGATTGCTAGATAAAAGCATATTGATCACCTTCATCATCAAATTTCTAAGTATGGATGAAAATTGGACATGCATCAACTCCACGCAGTCAAATTGATTAACTTTCCTCACTCATTACACCTTTCACTTAACTAATTTCCAATATAAAGTCTTAAGTACCCAAAATCTTAAGTCAAAGGGGCTCAGAGAATTTTTGTGACTTCTAGAGGGATCGAACCCTCGGCCTAATGACTTATAGGTCCTAAGTACTAAAAACCCCCTCATAAACATTCACCCCCTTCAATTCACTCATATTCCCAAACAAAACCCTTTAAAAACACCATTTTCCTAAGGAAAAGTCATTTTCCTAAGGAAAAGTCATTTTCCCCTAATAAACCCCCTTTTTTAAGGATAGAATCTTGTTATCCTAGGAAAAGTAATCACCCCCATGAAAAAGACCCCTTTTCTAGAAAAACCCAAAAATACTTTTAGCCTAAGTCATAATATATGTGTGCTAAAAGCAAACAAAGGCAATAGATACATTATTCTTAGCGCTTTTTCATTCTCCACCATTATCATATTAATTTATAACATTCATATGTATAATAATTCCCAAATAAAAGAAATAATCCTTCCCTTATAGTTATAAATAAATCCTTTTTATTAATACCCTGTCCCCTAAAGTTTGAAACATAAACTTTATTAATACCACAACCTGACTAATCAGTTAATTAATCGGTCAGTGATTAATTAATAATCAAGACCCTCCGCCAATAAAATCATCCCCAACGCCCTAAACCCACCTTAAACTATCATTTATTTAAACACCGCATGCTCAAACATCCGTCGAGCCCATCCATTACCCTTTGTACAAACTCCCCACCCTGATCACCTTGCGATCACCTCCCCTTTAATCCAACAGTTATTAAACATATAATGCGGCCTCAACACCCAAACTTTATCCACCCGATATGGGTTGTTTTCCTTTGGGCCCTGATGCAATGTGGCGCCCGCTAAGTGGTATCGGGCGGCCTCCCCCCAAAACCACCCAGCCCACAAAAGCAATGCGAACAAACCCGCTTACCGCCCTCTGCTAAATGACAAAGCATCACATCATCCCACTAAAAGTCAAAAGTACTACTATTCCCATATGCCCGCCAAATCATTGACTTTGTTAATAAAAAAAAAAACCTCATTATTTTTGTTTTATCATGGAAATGAACGTCCCAGACCTCCATGCACGTGACTGACGACGTCCAACCACCAACCCACATCCAAGTGCCAACCTGCAGAAGCCAATGAACTCCTAGTCCACCCTCCAATTCACATAGACCTTCTGCAATCATGCACAATCACCTGTCAACCCATTCAGAGCCAAAATTCCCAGAAATTCCAGGTAGTTATCCAAATCCACTAAAAACCTTCTCTCATTTCTGAACCAGATACTCCATTGCTTGGAATTAATAAGAAATTCACTAAAAGAACTTCACAACGACCCAAGACTACTCTGTATTGGAACCCAGTTGCCCTAGTTCACTGAAAAACCCATTACCCTCAAGAAACTGCAAGTTTTGTCCCCCATTCTTAAATCCACAAGAACTAAGAATGTCTACCCATATTGCCATGGATGCCATGCCAATTACAACTCCCCATCTGCACTTAGACCATCTCTCTCTGGCAGATAAAGATTTCTAAATCAAGGAAACTCCTGTCCGTGAATCCCCTATTAAACTGTAGTGTCGTTACAGGGACCAATACCTAAACCAAGCTGACCAAATTGGGCTTTGGGAATACAATTTGCCCAATTACCAGTTCCCAGAGGTGCATATCTTCCCTAAAATTGTTCATTATTTCCATACCAATTACAACCCTAGTCAAAGAGCAGTGATGTCTCCAAACTAGGATGTACTCTTTACCATCAATGTTGAATCCATCAATGAAATGCTTCAACTGCAACCAAAACAAAATCTGACCCCTATTTCCATTGGAGACTTGCTAGACTAATTTCCCAAGCTTACCACTCCCAGGATTGTTGAAATGCTTCAGTCCTTCATCAGGGAGGGGAAGCATGTCCCAACAAAACCTCCTCCATATATGGCTACCATATTTTTCCCATTTGGTCAAGATATAATAGCAATGATCTCTTGTCTTTTAGGCTATACCACTAGTGAGTATATAGATGAAATCATTTTAGCCTTCCTATCCATTTTTACTCCACGAAAGCCCATTGCTATCATGTATGATTATGCCAAGTACATATCTGATAGGATGCATGAACAATTTTTTAGAATGGATAATGAAAGAGTGCTTAAGTATTATTTAGTTTTGCACCACCTTTTCTTATACTATCAAATTGACAAGTTCCCATTCATTCTCCAATAGCTTGACACTAAAGGTCATCATAGGTCAGTAATTTTTTCGACTCCTTTGATACATAAGCATGATTCCCCATATCCATATACAAATTTCATTGATATTTTTGTATATCCAGTAGTGACCATGTTGCTAGGAAGTCCTCCTCCAAGAATCATTTCAGACATCAGGAGGATCCTATAGCTGTCAAAACAACACAAAGTGGGAGATTGGTACTTGTACCAAAATCACACAGAAATCAAGATCTATGGCTGTCAGTTGGCCCCACTACCTAGATACCTCCCAATGAGGTTATTTTCTCTGGAGTACTACAGGCAGATAATCAACTCAGATGAGCTATATTTTGTTAAATCCAAAAAGAAGGCCCGGCTTAGAATCAAAGATCAACTAGGCCCCTTTGTATGAAATAGCAGAGAAGTTGGAAGAGAAGTAGAAGAAATCTTCAAAGACTCAAACTAAAACAAAGCCTCTTGTGGAAATATGATCATTGTGACTTCATCTGCAACAGAAGACAGAAAAACAAGTTGGCTCCCTACATTCACCATCGAATCCCTGAGATAGAGAAATATGCAAATCAGTTGGGATAGGTGGAGAATACTCTAGTGGACAGAGATAGCACTGAAATCGTTGTTGAAAATGCAATAATTGATGTAGAGAAAAGGATTGATGAAGTTTCTTTCCTGCAAGTGCCAGGAGAATTCAAAGCACAAAGTGAGCCACCAGCACAAGGAGAGTCACAAGGAAAAAGTGGATCACAGGTAGAAGAGAAATTCTAGGTACCAAAAGAGTCAAAGCAACCAAACATATCAGAGGAACTGACTCAAACAAACATACTAGAGAACATTATGAGTACTCCCCCAGCTATGCAAACTCCTGTAAATGAGGAGAAAATTGTCAAAAGGAATAGGGAGGAGGCCACTAAATTAGGCATAGAAACCACACAAACATATGTCAAAAGGCAAAGGTTACACCCTTTCTTTGAGCGGGAATTCACAGAAGAAACAGTTGGAGCCACAAGCACAAAAAGAGAAGGGAGTAGATATGCTACTCCCTCTGGAGGCACACAAGAACCTTCCACATCACACACTCAGATGTTGGAAAAACAACAAAGTGTGGAAGTGTCCTCACTCAAGATGCCAACTGACAAAGATCAGGATATTAGAGAAAAGTACAAAAAAATAAAGACCAAGAATGAAAAGATAAAAGCCCAAATCTATGCCCAATACATAAATGATCCGGATTTAAACAGGAACGCAACAAATTACAGAGATAACCATATACACAAATATGCAGCGGAAATAATAC